>JNDT01001931.1:0-192352 GCA_000697055.1 Saksenaea vasiformis B4078 | reverse complement strand
TGCTGTATAGAGCTCCTTTATAGAATGTGCAAGGAAGGACGATTTGACTACATCCGGCTCGCGTTGCACAGAGAAAGCAAGGCAGAATTGATCTTACCCCATGATGATGATGCTCTGCAACGGCAACGTTAGTTTTCAAGTTAACTATTAATTAGAAAACCTACAACTGCTGTACATTAACAGAGCCCACGCAACAGTAGAACATGTTTTGAAAATGAAGAAACGTGAATATGTCGGAATCACGGACATCGTCCGCATTTTTGAACGGCAACGAGGAAATTTCGTGAGTCGCTCCAATGTCGCCAAACTGGAAGCCAGCAGGGAAAACATGGGTAAAGTTTGCTTGTCGGTCGTAAATCTCATATCCGAGGAATTCATAGACGTTACCATGGATGACCTGGTAAAAAGCACTTTAAATACGAAGCCAAGTATGACAATGTACATACCATATCGGCGAAATGGGACAGTACCCGTCCCATAGCGTTCATAATTCGTGAATTTCTTTCCTGCTCCTCTAGTAGCCGACGCTTCATTATATCGAAGTCGATTTCGGGCCGAACAATCTTTCGCAGGCTTGTAGTTGCTGCTCGAATGTACTCCTTCCGCCTTTCTTCGTCATCATCATCATCATCATTGCTGGGATCCTCGCTGCCGTCATCACTGGATCCTTTATCATCGTCCTCATCGTTCCTGACTTCAGCTTTTCGCTTGGCATCTTTACTTGGACCAGCAGCATCCTGAAGTTTGTTCAATCGGCTTTGTTGCCTCCGATAAAATGCAGTAGCCATTGAATTCCGTATGGGCAAGGGGTTTGAGGGTCCTTTTAGTCGCTGTTCCAAAGCATAACTACTGGCTGTTGTTCCATACTTTGTCTTTAGCGTCTTGTAAACATTATCGGAAGTTTCGCTACTTGTGATAAGCCCTCTTGGAACCCTTTTCCTATTCATACATCTTCCCTTGAACTTTTGCAAAAGTGCTTCGGTTGGTGGTTTTCTTCTTGTGATACGTGCCCATTCACTGTTCAGTCGTTTCTTTCTATTTAAGACACGGTCAATATAGGATGAATAGATCCTATACTATTTACATTCCTTGCCGCAGCTCGGATGGATCTGATCATCGGTTATGCCAAGTGCAGTTGGAGCTTTCCTCTTCTTTTCAACCTGGGGATCCTTTCTGGTCGCGGCAGGACGCATCATAGGGGTTTGACCGGTTGTACGTTTTGGCCTTTTTGCTCTTGTGGTGTTGGAATTTGTAACCGTCATTGCGTACCAGCGGCTTTGCTCGGAGTAGGAATCAACCTCATGCAACAATGAAATATTGTAGTTGGCATTTTTGTTTCCGATAACTTTTGGTTTCTGTTTTGTGGAAAATAGAAACACTTGAATATCATACGCCTTTGCGATAGCAATCATATGAAGCAGGTTATTTGCGGGGATTGTCTGGTTATTAGGTAATAGCACAGAGATACCGCTCTGTTTGAGATTCAAGCGTTCTGCAACAATGACCACCAAAGCTACCTCTCGAGAACTCGAGTCATCAATCTGAGAGATAACTCGAATGCCTCGTCGCCGTAACCACCAGAGAGCCTTTCGATAATTTTCTTTAGATATTGGTTGTCCTCTCGCTGCAGCCACCGCATTCTGCAGTTGCTGTTCGTAGTTTGGAGTTGGATCTCGGTTGCTGATGCCACGAAGGTCCAGGTTGGCATCTCCGTGAAATCTTAGATCAGGTAGCTATTATTGAACATTATCAATATGTGGATCCATATTATGATACTCGTTTTACCATGATGGGATTTTAGGGAGGAAGATAAAGAAGCCCAATTGTCAATGTAGGTAAAAAAGATAAATCACAATTCATTGTCCTGATGTTGTCATCATGATTATCCTGTTTCCAAAATAGGAATCTTTTTTGAATCAATCTAATATTGCAGTGAAAACCTGACGATTTCTAGCTGCTTTCGACCTCTACCAGCTGATAAATTGGTATACGGTGATATTAACGATCTTTGTTTTGCCTGAACGGACTATTTTCTATGTGTGCTTTTCCACTAAATCCTACGATGAAGCGGCTTTTAGTCCAACCTGCAGCTAACAAGTTAACTCAACTCAGAACAACTTTATTTTACTGGCTTCCCTCAAGTACTACAATGAGTCAACTCGAAGCTGACAGGTTCAACTCGACTCAGACAGTAACCTCTGAAAAAGCCTTCACCAAAAGTGTTAGAGTATTGCAGAAACCTTTTCGCGATGCTTTGAATAAAGAACCATCGATGCTATTGGTACAGCACCGTCAGCACAGACCAGATTTGCCTTCCACCCTCTCTTCTACCACGGAACTAGTTGTACTGGCTATGATGATCCAGTTGCATCCATTTCTCTTTCGTTCTTTTACCTTCTTTAATACACTGCATGCATAGATGAAAGAGTTTGCTCTGCTTGTTGAAAGCAGGGAAAAGGTTTAATCGCAAAAACAAACCAAACAAGAATTCTTACTATCTAGAGGGCGGTTACGTCCCAAACCAAAATGGACATGCCTATTCATGGATTTCGAAGTTTCATTTCTCTATTCAGTGTGTTTGTCATTATCTTCAACGTGTGTTTACCGCAGACAAATTTTTCGGTCGTCGTTTTCTTTCCTTTTTACTGTTATTGTTATTATTGTTAGCGATTTTGTAAGGACAACAATTACGAGAACGGCAAGTTAGTTCTATCTGCATCATGAACGGCTTCTCCGGCAACAAAGGCGATTATTGGCTCCCGAGAGGTAACATTTGCCCACTGGAAAGCCTCCAAAGGAAGGTGTTTCCCAAAGCAGAGGAATGGCTGGCGCGAGTGCGCTCTCGCGAGTGTGAATACTTCAGCAGCGCAGAGGCGTTTCTGTCTTTACTAATCACTATGCGACGGATAATCCTACAAGATGTAGTGATGTTTCGGGCGGAGCATGGCCACAACCCTTTCTCCAACCACGTGCTCTTCACCGACCCAGAGTCCTTGGCATTCGAAAGTAACCTCCTATCGACCGTCCAAACCGCACAGGAACCAGTAGATATTCTGGTACGCAGAGCTATGCCTTTGGTTAGCGATCAGCTGCAAATGTTGAGTGCAAAGATGGATACGAATCAGCGTATATTGCAGAACCTTCTCAGCAACGATAGCCGGAATCCACAAGTTCTTACGGACTATCACAGACGATATCCGTGGATTAAGGCATGACATGCAAATGCTGAGACGAGCGTGCTCAGTGTTTGCGACTGGAACATCAGTAGCAGAATTACAACAGCAAGCACCGTCTCCATTGCCCAGTTCAGCTACCACACAGCATCCACGTTGCTATCAGCTGGACAGGAACATCAGCACAGTTCTCGACTTGTGGTGAGAATGGTCCGACGGACTGCGATCAGACTCGCCTTCAGTTATGGAACTTGACAGGAAATTTGGAACCTCATGGAGATCATGCCCTAAAGGTTTGCTACATCGAACCATCTTCGCAGTGACATATTATGTACTAACTTTTGTTTGCAGAACGTCAGTTTTACTCAAGACGTTTGACTATTATACATGAAATCTACCGTATTGCTCAGAGCAGCGGCATAGATATTAAGGAAGCCGTGAAAAGGTTAGATGAAAGACTTCAGGTGAACAAATGGTCGCTTAGTAGATTGACGAAGGAATTGCGCAAACAATAAAAACTGCCACCTATTATCGTTGCTTTTACTACATTTTGACTCTATTACGAGTGGGTAATTTTGCAAATTACATCCATATATGGAAGTACACTTAAGTTATTGAAGTGTCTATCAGTCAAAGAAGATGTGGGAATCGTTGTACACAATCAAATCAAGTTGGTCAAGCATGAAGCCTGCTCCGAGTTGCATTACTGAGATTCTAAATTCGGCCACCGCTTTTTTTCACATTCAGATTGGGGGCTTTCAAGGTTAGATGTGACCCCAACCATAAAATACCATGGTATTTTGAACATCTACAAGCCAACTGGCTCAAAATACTGTAGCGAATATGTAGTGTTGAAAACTTCTTTAGCTTATCTCTACAGTCAGTTTTATACTATCACGGAGCTGTGAAATGCGGTGCTTGTCCATGTTCCCATTTGTTAAACCACACGTTGTCCATTAACCGTTATTATGGCTAGTTTATTTACGCACTAGCTATCAAAGTGTTATAAGCATGACTCATCACGATAGGGCAAACCAAGTATTTCTATCGGCGAGCGTGCTTGTAATAGATTTTGAGAAGATTCCATGTCAAGTGCATCCACGGCAATGTCGCTAAAATCCAAAGTTTTCAATCTGCATCGTGGTTATAGTGAGTATACATATATCCATCATTGTGAATGGAGACGTACCCTTGTATTGATGACAATAGGTGGACGTTAGTCCATCGAGTCTCGGACGTCACTCCAGTGAAGGATAAGGACTTAATATTTGACATTTTTGCCAGTAGCGACGTCCATCGCAACAGCATGTCCGTCTTAAATGCATTCTTGCTCAGATTTATGGATATACAAACGGAGCGTACTATATCGAAGGTTAATTCACTTACAAAAGCTTATTTTTTACTTGCAATTCACATAATGGTCTATGCCATTCATAATATGCTCGGTATCAAAGTCTCCTCCAATGTAAGCACCCTCCAGATCCAAGTGTCGTAGGTCCGAATGCATCACGATGTCAATTACGTGCTCAATGGCACTTCCGCCTAGTGGATTAAATGCCATACATAGAGACTCTATTCCTGAAACCCGTATCTGACACAATTTTTTTAGCGTGGCTGAAGTCAACCGGTTGTCGCTCAGATCAACATGCGCTGGTAATCTACAGCTTTCTATAATGGTATCCATATCAGCGTCACCTATCGAATATTTAGTAACGCGACGAAAATATAACTCTGACTTACGAAGCAAACTTCGTGACAAGTCTAAATGCGTTATAAATTGGGTGTGTGACAGTAATTCACATACTACGGGGATATGACCAGAGAATTGCGCTGTAAGGTAGTTGATTCGCGTTACCAAGTATTCTCACATTTCTTTTAACGCTTACATGCTGTTCTTAATGAGAGTACACCTTCTTTTTGCATATTCAAAGATTCGATAACACTCGCGTTTATCTTTTTTTTCGATCGTCTACAGATGTTTCCGTAATGTTCTGCAAATGTCTTTTCTTTGATTCCTGTAATGTATTGTCAGGACTCTCTTAACTCAATCTCAGTTGCACCTTCAGTAACCGCGATTAATGTAGAGTCGATGTCCAACATAACGTCAGCTACTAGATCGTCGGGATAAAGATCGGCACCTTTCATTTGTAGCCGTTTTATGATCGGCTATGGTATTGTTATTAACTTGGATAACGAGAAATACATGTACCTCGACGCCAAATTCCTCCCAGGACCTTTTGGAGGCCTCGTGCATCAGCCATTCCACAGTTCCTCGATTCTTCCGGCAAGGTATCAGGAGGGTTTCTTCTCTATCTCCTATAGGGATATTCACTCGCACCGTCTAGTTTGTATGTTACAGGCTAGCCAGGAATTCATTTCTTTTTAGGGTACCATAAATGCCAGTGAGGCGGTGGTGGAATTCTCTTGATCGATTTGGGATGGTACGTAAGAGTCTGAATAGTCTCCTTCAACGGGTATATCTGGTATTTTTTCCTATCGATAATATCAGATATTGTGTGCTACTCTGATAACTTTACCAGCTGTTCATATTCCTTTTCTGCCTCAACTGCCACCTGCCGCCATCGATCGGACTCGACCGGTTCGTTATAATAATCATACATGGCTATAAATCGTTCGAATACCGGTCTTGATAGATCAATTCTATCCCGTGTATCTGTTACATATGTCCTGATGCAACTTAGTATCTCGTTGTTAAGCTCAACGAGCGCAGATAATGACTAGAAGTGAAGTCAGGTTTCCGTTACGTAGAGTCAGTTATTTACCGTATCATGGAGTTCCCAGTGAGAGCTCGCCTTCAGTTGCAAAAGATCAATTCGTAGTACTTGAAGTTCAACATTGATTTCCTCATTTCGTCCCAAATTCTTTAGCGCAGTTTCCGCCCATTTTAGAGCAGATTGCGTCATACCAGCGTCGAAATGAGTTTGACCTAATAACCTTAGTAACTAATCATAGCGTTTACCTCCTACCTAGATCCAAGCACAGACAGGAGTGATGTCGTACTGTTGCTTCGTCCCTATTCGTAGGTAACACCGCGATCTCATGCAATTTCTCTTGCGTATAAGTTACTAGCTCCTTCGTTGCTGACTAAATCACAGGTATTAAACCAAAACACAACGAACTTGACAGGTTACTAACCCAAGATATGTCTTCGTCTTCCCCTTCAATTGCTACTCAAGCCGTGAACATCTGGTTGTACGCATTATCGACATTACTTTTAATTTCTTGACATATCTTCAGACTTTCTTCGATATTTCCAAGTTCCAAATATGTCTTCACTACAACAGCAAATCGTTCGTTATGCTCGAGTCGTCCAGATTTATTATATTTACCGCGTTCTACGAGACATGGAACTTCGTCATATATAAATCCATGCTGTCTTATTAACGACAGCTCCTTCACCTGACATTGTAGCACTCGAGCAAGATCGCCTCGTCTCTTAAATGCATTTCCTAACTCCCACCATGTCTTCTTCTCATTTTCTGCATCACCCAAGTCTCGTGCTTGTTTCAAAGCTGTAATAAGATATTCATCATATGTGTGTTCTGGATCGGAAAATTTAGCTCCTATGACTCCAAGATTGAAATTGTTGGAACGGATGAGATCGGCAAGAATTCTGCTATCTTCGTCATAATCCTGACCTACAATAACATAAGGCTACGTGCAATAAATAAAGATATCATACTTGTCAAGGTATCTAGCACTTCACGCTCCTTGAGATAGTATACTCGCGCATTCTCAAAGTCGGTGGATCTGGATTTCTCAGAATCATGTCTAGTGGACATGAGTAACGAGCTGCTTAAACTTCAAGTTACCCTACCCTCGCGTAAAATATATATCAGCTAAGGATTTGAATGCTCTCTGTAGGTCTGTCTTGCTCTGGGAATGGTCATTATCTAATAGATCCAACCACAATTTACAGTTGGTGATAGCTGCGTCATATTCATTTTGGCTTCAAATGTACGCGTAAGTCAAGACTCATTATTCACTTCTTCTCTTTATCTTTCCGAGTGTGCGTACCGTTGATGACATTGAACACTCAAATCATACATCCTGCAACGCTTATAAGTGCCCCAGAATGATTTATCGTCAGTCATCCTTACTTTGTAAGGCCCGCAGTATCTTGAGCATTTGCAAACACTTTTCGAGTTCTTTCACAATATTGAAGTGCCTCAAGTAAATAGCTTTCTATTTCCTTCTTCTGTTTCTCCGGTGACATGTCGGGATCTAGCTCGTCGCACTGCGCGATCAACAGTTCTGCAATGTCAAGAGCAGTGTTCGCAGCAGCATGAGCGTTGCCATTTTGCAAGAAAGTTTTTCGTTGAGCTTTCTGTTGTCTAATTTCATGAGAAAAGGGCGAGCTCTTCGCAAACCCAATGGCATATGTTACAGTTCTTCCCATGCGTTGCCTGGAATGGTTTGCTTCCAGTGGCTGGAGAAGCTTGAGAACAGAATCGAAATTCGACCTCAGCGAAACAACGACGCATTTGTCAGTGGTTGACAGTTCATCTCCGTATGATATCAACATCAGGAAACGACTGCTGCCAATCCTGAATGCGGAACTCGCTGTTGTTAGATTCTGGATCCTCACCAAAATCGGTGATTTGTGCATTGTGTTTTTTTTTGTTTAGCTCGTATCTGGTTAGAGCCCGAGATCAATCCTTCAACTGCTCTGCTCAGAGTCTGAGAGCATGCATTTTGAAAGCCCTCTCTCTTGAGATATGTTTCTTTTACATCATGAATGATTACCGAGAGGGCGCGTCGTTTATTGTAAGTTGCACTGATTGATGTGATGTACAATAAAAGCAACAAAAGGTGCCCTTGACTTCGGTTCAAGGTGTCAGCAACGTTAGTGGTTCCAGCTTAGTAATCTTTCCTATTGAATTTGCATGTATTGATAATGAGAAAGAAGACGCGTATATCTGGTACTTGCGAACGCTACCAGATGCACTTTTTCCTTCTCCAAGTCGTTGTACTACCCATTCCCACTTTTGCTTTCTTTTGATCGACTTTGTTTTATTGATAAAGCCGTTTTTATCGTTTTATTTTGTGTACTTCTTCGTTGACAGCACTTCTTTTGTACCTCTAGCATTTGATTTATTTCTTACCATCCTCTTATCGGTTTCTTACCTTTTGTTATCTACGTTCATAACGAGTCAAAGCACGAAGACAGCTGTTCCCTGATCTTTCCGTAAATCCTTCTTGGATTTTTTACTAAATAGCTTATTGGAAAGAGATACCACTAAGAGAAATAATACAGATATAGAAATAGAATAAAAAGAGCTACATTCTGATATAAAGAATAATTTTTTCAGGCGTCATCTGAAAATTGACAAATGCACTGAAAATGAGCAAAATGCACAGAGGTTATCCTTGCCAAACGGCCAGTTTCACCTCCGTTTTGACAAAAAATAAATTTGCATAAAAAAAATACAAGCAGATAGAGTAAGAAGAGGCTAGTGGAAACACACTACTTGCATGCCATTCACACATATACTTTACGAGAAAAATGTAAAGAAGTGATCCTTCGATTTGGATTGGCTGTCGGAAACCTCCGACTTTCCACATTGGGCCATCTTTGCGGTCCCCAATAGTTTCCGCGGGCCGCACATCAATGAGAAGTCCGATATTCCGAGACTCGGGGTTGGTATGGTCCCTAAAAAGAACGCAATTGATACCAGCGAACATTAGATACATCAACGGCTACTACTTCGCAGTAGGATTGTAACGTGTTCTCTTAGGAGTACCAAGAAAAAACCATCAAAGAAAATACTGGATTTTGAGCACACATTTACGTCATCCAAATATTACTTTGCATGTACCTTTACTTCTAAATCAAAGGTGCATTGCGCTGGTACATTGTAGTAGGTTATCCAACTCATCAATCGGAACACGTAAAGTGGCAGTATCTAAAGGGACGCATGAATCCTTTTTTTTTCTTTGGCTCTGTTCATTTTGCATCCCCGGTATATACTTTTGATGGAATACGCATCCAGGATCACTGATGTCTTTTGATGCATTGTTTAGCCTGTACGACCTCTGTCCCGAACCGTCTCGGCTGTGGTGGTGTTTTTACCCATCACTTAAGTAAAATAACTGTTGTCACACTCAGCATCACTCATCTTGTACAATAGATCGCTGGACGTTTTATCGCTTCAAGTCCTCTGCAGCGCGTTTTCATTGGCCCTGTGCCGATTTCCTCCTCCCTCTCCTACTCCCACCCATTACGGTGCGGGGTGCGGCCCCCATGAAGTCGTGGGAATATCCTTCGCGGGTAAGTAGACTGACGTTTACTAACCATGAGCAAATTCTTATGCTGTCTATATGAATTTTGCGTCCACCGAGGGGCCGCGTTGATGTAAGTAGTATCTGAATTTTTTTTTTGCCAACTTATGTATTAACAAACTCATACTTGATTCTTTTCTTAGCGTGATAATGGTTACTCATGGACGCAAAATTCATATAGATTAGCGTAAAAACGTGTTCAATAAACGGTATAAAAAAGTCATTCAGTAACAATACGCGAGCGACTGCCGGATTGCATTATCCCTGAATTGAAATCGCGCTCTCAAGCGTGGAGTTGCATGCTGACAGTCACATACTCCTCTTTCGCCTGTTATGGATGAATATGGGTTTGAAGCAAGGCTCCGTCATCTGGAGCATATTCTCGCTGGTCAGCAGACGGGTCATCTAGATCGCGCGGCGAAGCAATCTTTGTATAAACGAATAAACGTTTTGAGAAAGGAACTACAGAGTATCTGTCAGAACAACAAGCCCATAAATGACTTCATCAACAAATGTATACCTACCTTCCCATTGAAACATCGTGGATAACATTGGCTGTAGATGGCACGCATGCGAAGCTTCTAAATCCCACAAACTCAATGTTAGAGATTGAACGAGAGATCTTGACACCTGAAACGAAGTTGGAACTCGTATTGGCAGCCCATGACGATTTGGAGAAATTCGCAGCAGACGTCAAACAAGTGAAAGCCCTTGAATCTGTGGTTGGCGGTGCTGACTATGAAGGTAAATAATGCCGATAGGTATACCGGTCATTCTAAGGGGAAGATCGTTAGCGGTCGAGAAACTCGGTCCCGAGCTAGCTCCATTAGAAGTTGCGCACACGGAGCAAGTAAAGCAGTTAGCAGAGGTTACGGAAAAAGTGTCTATTCTAACAGACAATTATAATGGCCTGGTGAGTGAAACAGGAAATTGGCTTTTTTTACTAATGATTTTGGAAGATTAATACGCTATCTGAAATTTTTATATCTTGGGATGACATTCTTGCAACTATGGAATCACATGTATCTGCCTTAGAACGAGAAAAAGGAATTTCACAAGCGTAGATTTATCTCATTTCATCCTTCCCTAACATATACCATTATTACACGCGCTATCACCCACATTTGAAAAGCTTTTGCACGCGAATAATGTTCCGTAATCATAAATTTCCATTATTTTAGTAGTTGCTTTGCTGTAGTCGTAGTAACCTAGACGTACAGCTTTGGTCATGATGTACTATATTCAAGTTAGTTGGTAAGTATGAAGACCATGCGTAACCTACAGAAGGAATTCTTCGGATTGCAGACACAAAGTAAACGTTTGCGATCTTCCTTATCGAGAGGACAGTTTGTAGCAACTGTATAAGAATAGCCCATCGTAGGCATATAATAGACTTCTTGGCGATCAAGAAACAAAGCAGCAGCAATCGTTTGTATTGGGCCGTCCGACCATCTTTCGTAGAAGAAACCTCCAGTATTGTCCAGATAGTTGAACAGCTTTGAGTACGCTCTTGATCTCAGGAAATCTAACGAAACAATCATGAAATTATTCCAAACATGACACTTGTTGTATTCGTCTGCATCTACAATCCATGGATAAATGGTCTCGCTAGGGGAACGTACAAGTTCCTTGTTTTCGGATACAAATGACCGGATACGTCCCCATAATGAAGGGATGGTCATCCCGTTTTCATACATGGTGTTTGCAAATGCTAATTCCCATGAGACACAGCAGCTTTTTACGCGATCGTGCTTACCCAATTTCTTTCCTTCTCGCTTCATCATCAAAAAGGGA
Organism: Saksenaea vasiformis B4078; assembly: GCA_000697055.1. Taxonomy (NCBI): domain Eukaryota; kingdom Fungi; phylum Mucoromycota; class Mucoromycetes; order Mucorales; family Saksenaeaceae; genus Saksenaea; species Saksenaea vasiformis. Next base: position 181,082 of record JNDT01001931.1, on the reverse strand, counting down.
TCTTCACGTATATCACAGAGATAGGAAGATCCGGCCTGCACCTTCCAGTAGTACTCTAAGCCTTCTAAAAGTGGATGGTGCGCAATAAAGCCGGCATTGTACCTGCTTAAAAGTGATTAGCTACTTTACTTTTCTTTTCAAATCCTTACCTTGTCATTTTCCGCCAAGTTAGACTTTCTCCATGAAATACTCCCTCAGAATACATTTTCATTGCCTCGACTTCTGCGCGTTTCATATCAACCCAATGCGGTTCGTGCCATTCGGCTGCTGGAGCCTGTCCAAAATAGATAGGACCAGATGTCATTGCGCGGATCCATTCTTGAAAGTGAATAGTAAAGGGCTGGTCGCTCAAAATAATCCATGGGTATCCATGCCGCTTATTGAATCGATCTTCTACCATACGCATTGTCCGACGTAGTGGAAATAAGTCGGCTTCCCTAACTAATGCCACAAGGGCGGCCTTGACTGGAGTATTTACTTTGTTTGTAGTCCAATTCATAAAAACATCAGGTTCAGGGAGAATCACGTCCTTTGTTGTATTTGTCGATAGAGACAACATGACAAAGATTCCATATCCGATACCAAAAACGGAGACCAGGATAAAAAGGGTCAACGCCACGCTATTCCTTTCATACTTGTAATCTGACAACGACTTATCGTACTTTCCCGCTTTTTCGCTGACCATGAAGAAATAAAAAGAAGAATGCTATTATTGATTTTTGAATGTGTACATTGTTAAGGCATGAAAAGCCAATTTTTCCTTTTTCGTCTTGTTCTTATCCTGCAACGTTTACTACAATCGCCGGTATTTCATAACCCTTTAGAACCTCAATTCTGACCTTAATTCTGACCCATACCATAAAATAAAATGGTACTTGTTACAGGCTTGATGTTGAACGATTAAATATATACTGCTGCACCTTGTGTGCGGTAACTTATTCAGCGATGTAGAATATGTTGCGTAAGGCGTTCACGTCTTCGTTAAATGCAGTGATAGCTTTCACAAGCTAATATGATACCACGTAGAGAGATACGGGTCGCCTAACACACTACCTACGATTTTCTGGAGTGTAACTTGTTTCTATAACTGCATTAGACATATCCTACTATGTCATTACGCTATGGGAAATGGGTTCCTGATTGACTACTTTTCCTTAAGAGAAAAATAGTGTATCAGAGTCCCGTACTACCTCAGCTCTCGATAGACAATTTTTTGTTAAGGAAAATTAGTCAAGCGGGAACCCATTCTCCATAGTGCTAGAAACATAATCCATAATACATTACTTCGATGTAATATGCTAATCGATGTCTGGGACGATAGAAACAGTAGTCATTGCCTACTTCCGACAATCATTCAAATCCAAAAAGAGACGGTATGCGACCGACGGCATACGTACTTATTGAATATACCGCGCTTTTCTGTATTGTTCTTTTGGATAGCTTTAAACGTCATCATGACTTTCCATCTTTTGCATAAATTGCGATATTAAAAGGGCCAGCACGCACCAGTCCCTCTACAAGTTCAGAGACGGGAAAAAGAAACATCCACTGCACAGAATTACATAAGCGCAAAATGAAGCCATAAAGAATGACCATATTGTTGGGAAGCAATGCCGAATTCGAAAAGACTGTGACCGATGTCCTTATTTAATAGTTGATAACAGGTATTATCAGAGTGCATAAGACTCGTATTTGATGTTGTCAATTTAAGGTTTGTCGAGTCAATATGTCACGCCATATCTCTCTAGATTATCTGCACTGTTTACGCTTAACTAAGGAATCGGTGCCCAGGAGATAACTTCCTTTACGGCTTCCCGGAGATAAGGTACAAGATGCATCACACAAATACTAAGTGCTATATCTTCTATAGCGTTTCACATGGCTAGATCGTAAGATAACTTTTTCAAGTAGCGATATCTCTATAGTGGTTCTTCAATTCAAACGCAGCGAACGGGTTGACTGGCGACCAAATTCAAAAACGCTTCCGAGCTTGTCTCACTCTTCTTTGTCCACTTTTGTTTTCAAAAGCCACTTGTATTAAAACTAAAAACAAACACCAATAAATCCCAGCGCTATAGTTTGCCAAATTGTTGATGTCTTGAGATGATGGGGTTGCTCTCGCAAGATCATGTGTCATTTGATCCTTTGAAGCCCATCATTTTACGTGGCCCGCATACCGAGGATGCATCGTCTGTTTTTTCAGGCAATATTGTAGTGAAATTGTCAAAGACTACCAAAATTTCTTCCATCTCTGTCACGCTCCGGTCAACAGCTTCAACATATTGGCCAGAGGGTATGTAAACCTTAAGTCTGCTTAGGTGATGTGGCTTACATTTTGGCAGGGATCGGTGCACGTGGAACCCGGTTGACGTCCGACAAGTGTCTGAGCGAGCAGACTTTGCGGATCCTTCCAGCCAAAGGTGACACAAAAGGCTACAGGTGGTACGTAGCCGGTACCCATCGGTTTTCATTTGCATTTGTGGTTCCTAATGTAAAGTGATCTTAATCGTATGTGGCTGGTATCTTACTCTATTCCGCAGTCATTAGTGGAAACGATAGAAGATAGCTATGGTCGCGTCAAACACGTGGTTGAGGCTCAAGTGGCACGCCCAGGCATTTCACTGCTGAATAGCTGGCACATATCAAGTCCGGTGCTGGTTCTGCGAACGTTTATGTCGAACTCCTTCTTGACAAACAACTCACTCCAAGATTTATCAAGAACGTTTGAAAAGCACATGGTCGCGGGCGATATTGAGGTGGTCATCGAAGCCGCCGCGTTCTCGGCAGGTGACATCTTCTACGTGCGAATGATGATTCAACCTCAACGCAAGCATGCTAGATTGGAACACGTCAGTTTAAGCATAACTGAGACGCGTCGTTATTGTGTGCCCGAAATGCGAGCATGGAGGGCAGATGAATCCGTTTTCCCGCTAACGTTTGCTGGCTCTACCCGGTTACTGGATGCAGACAAATCCTATGCCGCTGCGTGCTCCACCAATGATGTGCGATCAGCTTTTGAGAAGAATGGCACCGGTATCGATCTGACGGACACATTTGCTCATCGACTTGCATTCGCAACACCGCGATGTTCGCAAAATATCCGCCACACCACTCATTTCGAGGAAATTCTTTTTCGCCACTATCTCCAGATCAATGTTGTTCTGTCATATTTGGACGACAATGGCACACGTGTTTATTCTCTAAGCAATGTCAGTAGCCAAGAGAGCTTTGATGTACCAACTAGCAGCCATATGCCGTACGATAACCGCACTATGTCAGCGCCCCCATCACCTGGACTAAGTGCCACAAGCAGCGGTTGGCAAAATATGCTCCTTAGACTGCGCAAGTCACGCAACGAAGAAGACTCTCAAGATCGTGGTCGTCGAAGAGAAACCATTGTGCTTGAGACGCCGATCATTGCATTCGACTGTCGTCTGAAGGAGGATTATGGTCGACTACCGTCCTACTTTGAACTTGGCATGAAACTTCCCGACCCTGCCACGTTGTCCGAGTCTAATAAAGGCAACCCACAGAAACCTGACGACGTGTCTCCGGCTGTAGATAAACCTAGCAAGCCGCGCGCTTTCCACTGTCCCTGTTACTATGAATTCCTCAAAAGCATGGAGCTGGCCTCAAAAGCATTACTTCTTCAAGATTCCCCCACTCTGGCGCTTGATCGCGTTCCTTCAAAACCTCCACCTGATTATGCAGATTCATAGAAATACCCTTTGTAACGTTAGCTATGATGACTAAAAATTAAAACAAATGTCTGCAGAGTGTTACGTAGCACAACATGAGGCATTGGAAATTTGAGGAGTAATGGCCTCAACCGATTCACTTATTGACAGCCTTCGATGTTGGACATAGGTGAACGATCATGGATGGGGTCAGATGGTTAGTTACCTCTTGGGATTATTTGTTGTAACCAAAGCAAACAGTAACACGATCCTGCGCCATGCTTTGATTTACAAGCGTAGCGTCGTAAAAAAAAAAAGACCATCCCATAAACACTGAATGTAGTAAGAAAAAAAGAAAGAAACTTTTTTGGGTTGCAACTATTACCAAGCTCTTCAACTTAAAAAGCTCTCGCTCCAAAAAAGAGAAAATCAGGGAAGAAAAGGAAAATAGGCATGCGAAGCAACATGGTGTCACTGGAGACAGTTAGTCACCATGTGCCATTGTACACATGCAAACTGCTCACAGTAGTCTATCGTTGTCTTTTTTGACATCGCTATCAACGCAAGCGTTTCACAATCAATGGCATAACACTAGGCTTGTGCATATATGCACGCGTTACAAAAATACGGGACCCATAGAATCGTAAATTACTTTTTCTGCAGAGCTAAAAGCTGACATTTCAAGGTCGACCTGTACCTGTAATAAAGTCCCTGACAATATAGACGTCCTCTGTACCACCATACCCAGTGCTTACCCCAGCACCCTTTCTTTCCTGGCATGATGTATCTAGAGTTATAAACCTTCAAATCGGCTTTCACCGCGAAATTACTTGTATCATGGTTTATGTAACATTTATTGGTAGGACGTCGAGCAACCCTCAGCTCATCAAATATTAAAAACTGGGATATACTGATAAAAAAAATCTTTCTTTCTAGTGGCATAACAACCATTTAAGCTTTGGAGTGTTACCTATTTCCTATTACACTAAAATGTGTATCGACAAAAACTTGGTGATGACTTACTGGCTGAAGCTCATGGTAGAGGACGAAACAATCTCAGAAAGTTATGCTAAGTTCTGTTACTGAAACTCATATCAGGTAATATCCATTCGATTAGGTTAACCACACATATGCTCTCTCGTTGTCTGCTAGTGATTTTTAATTAACTTACACCAATCAAACTCTTGAGATCAATTCGATTCACAAATGCTCGGATGTGGGAACCCCGGAGTCTGTTTGCTTATTCGTATTTACCAAATATCTTTTAGGGAACGGTATCCTAGAATACCTATCTTTTACTAATCGTGGATACACACGAGCTATCGTCCCTTCCCCTTCACTGTACTTTGACCTCTGAACTTTTGTGCAGATGGTCTATATCATTGGGCTCTGCTAGTTTTGGCAGACGAGCCCGGGGCAGCGAACACTTATTCGCCTAGCCTTATTAAAACAGGGCTTTTTCCCATAATTCAGGAAACAAATCCCACGACACAGCGTTCGTTAAAAATGCTAGATTCCCACCGTATTCTCGTACCAGACTTGGTAAGAGCTGAGCATTCCTAGGCTCGGCACGTAGCATATCTCTGTCGAGACCTTTGCTAACTCCTATTGTTTTACCAACTCCTGGACAGCGACGTGCCGCAGAGTCACGGTCGAGTACCTGTTATGGGAGTACGTCCGATTTCCCCATTTTCCAAAGTCTTATTACTTTGTACGATCGTTGTTTGTCTTTTTTGCGTTATCAGGCGACATCTTCATCGAGCCACACAGGAGTATCAATGAGGGACTATAGTATATCGCAGCGTTTTGCAGCTTTTAGTTCGGTCCAGATTTTACATACACTGGTATAGATAAGGTCCACTTCTGTTTCACTTGATCCAACCCTGTAGGTGACTATTGGCTAGTTAGATCTCATCTAGACCCTGACGATATTCATGCTATTAGTATTAAGAGACTGATAAACAGAATTGATTGATTGGAATATCGAAAATGTTGACTTTACTAATCAATACCGGCCTACGGTAAATGAACCCTTACAAGGTATACTTGTTTTGTAGCTCACAAAAGCCAGACGCGATGAAAATATCGAAACTACGACCTTCATAGTAACGTAGGAAGGTCTTCCCGCCTTCTACGGTTTCGAGCCACGTAAGGAAAGCAGAATAGAAACAGGACCATGTATTACTACTCTAGTGCGCAAGAATTGTTGAGTCAATACTTCCATCCAAAGCGTTGGCTTTCAGAGATTTGCACGGCTAATCGGATAGCGTTAATAGGTCGAAAATCTATCAATGACCAAAGTTTGTAGCCAACAAGAATAAAGAGCTCGCATAATGTCATGTGTCGCTGCAGTGAATAGTGATTTGGTAACATTTTTTTGTTTGACTTGACTACCCACAAACAAGCGAAAAACAAGATGTCCAAGAAGGAACTGCCAGACTTGCGCTACTTTTAACCCTATTTGGCGCTGGCTCCAAATGAACTATACATCGAGGAGTGCATGGCTTTGCGCACTGTATCTTCAAATCCCGTGGGTGGCAAACCGTTATGCATTAACTCAAAGTGCATTATGCTGATGTGTTGTTAGTCAACTGTTCCTCTTGTTTCAGTATCCAGTTGCGACGTATATTTTCATATAAGGGGACGCATAAACTTTTTATTTTCCTGGATTCTGCTTCTCTTCTGCATCATGAGTATGTATCTCTGATGAAAATGCACATCCAGAACCAGTCGCGTCCTCTTGGTTGTCGTTTAGCCTGCATGCCTTTTGTTCCGAACTCTTTCAGTTTTGATGTTGCCAAAAGCCCATCATTTAAAAAAGTGGATGTGACTATACATCCAGCATCACTTATTTTCTGCAACAGATCACTAGATACGTAAGGTTCCGGGCCCTCTGTAATGCGTATCAGTCATCACTGGCTGTCAGGAGCTCCTTTACGTCGCTCCCACCGCTCATAGACGGGGTCGGCTTCCGCCGTCGGCGAACTTATCCTTCGGGGTAAGTAAATCGACATCAATTCTATTTAGTACCATGAATGAATTTATATGCTATCCCGTAGAAACATTGTGTCCACTGGGAAAGAACAATTTGATTTTAGTAGAGTAGAAGTTTGTCGCCAACTTATGTAATAAGGACGGAAGAGTCAACTTTTCATTAACGCAGACTTGGCTACCAACGGGTGCAAAATTTATATAGGTTGGTGCAAAAATGCGGTCATTGAACAGTGAAGAGTGGCCCAGATTACATCAGCACCGAGGACTAGAGGACGGGATATTCTAAGGGCAATTTGATGCATTACATATAGTTTAGAACTACACGCACGTTTAATTAATCATATTATACTGATCAGGGTCCGCATACCTAAAACAACATGGTCCCTGTCAACAAAGAGTATTCCGAAACAGAGTTTCTTAATGAGTATAGAAGTAAACAGAATTGACATGCTTTGATCGAAAAGGACTGTTAAAAAGATGATTATACAAATGAAAGATATTCTTTTCTTATCTCAGGAAGTTATCCGTAATAGCTGATGCAGAAAACATATCTGCAATATTTGGTTTATGAGAACCCAGCCAGCTGGATCGGGCTTGGGTTTGATCGGGTCTGGCTTGTCTCGACCGAATTCGTTTTCTAGCGGCCAATCTCTGCCGTCGGAAATTGTATAATTTGATCGAAGCTGAGTTCAATGTGGTGGACGTGGAAAGACAAACCCCTATTTCCATTCAACTGGCAGAAATCAACAGGGTTAGGATAGTAAAAAGGCATTGCTATGACCAACTCAGTAACAATGATCGTAACTATGTAACATGGGGGTTGTCAAGATTTAAAATTCGAACGATTGGGGGACCATTGCCAAGGTCAGAAAAAAAAAATCCACGTTTTTCTTTTTGGTTTCAGTCGATGATCGGCGTCCCTGTAAATTTTTTACGCATGGAGCTCCGACAGCATGGCACGAGCCTAACGTAAAGGAAAAGAGTGAGATCGGAGAGACAGCTACGCGATGTCAGGCCATCCAAACATTTAAAGCGAACTTAATCAAATGGAGTATGACACGTGTAATAGCACAGAGCGTGTACGACAAAGAACCTTAGACCAAGGGTGCAGTTTACCGCAAAAGTCGATTCACTAATTAGTTTTCTATTCGCCATTCATATCTAATTGAATACCCGCAACCCCCTGTAACGCGTCGACAGAGCAAAAAAAAAAAAAGGTTCTCGCCTTTCAAAACGTTCCATAATACCGTCCCTAATTTATCGTGGGGATGTCGTGTCAGAAGTCTGTAGGGTCACTCTACCGAAAGGTTGCTTCTCTTACCATGAGGCACTAGATTTAGTAACCTGTCAATTAAGAGTTATAGACATAAGACAACGCATGTTGGTCGATCTCACCTTTTGCTTTGTTACCCCGCTCATTGTGTTACGTGGTCCTGTGGTTCAATATTCTATTTCTTCCAATCGTGCGCCGATGTTTTTTTTGCAACTCTTTTGCTCTTTCCCTAAAATCCCTTCCAAAGGGAATACCTTCCTCTATCGAGCTGCGCTTACTTTCATTTTTTTTTATTTTTTATTCGTCCAATGACAAGTGTATCCGAAACCCAATCCATTCATTCAAACGGACTCCTGATGACTTCCTCCTCCTCCTCCTCTTCCTCTTCCTCTTCCTCTTCCTCTTCTGTTTCCGCCCCTTCTAACGTGTCTTCAGGCAAGAGTCATGCTGGCATGACTACTTTTCAGTCGACTGGTGATCAGTCCACCAGCACGTCTTCGCAACCCACGAGTGATGGCACTCCGACACGCAAACGGACTCGGGCAACACCAGAACAATTGGCTGTTCTTGAAAAGACATTTAGCATCAATCCGTCACCAAATACTCGTGTTAGAGAACAATTGTCGCGCGATCTGGGCATGTCAGAACGCTCAATTCAGATCTGGTTCCAGAATCGAAGAGCAAAGGCAAAAAATATGATTAAACGTTCCACTATGCTTCACGAAGAAACTATACGCATGCAATATTATGCTGCCACAGCAGCAGCGGCTGCCTGTCAGGCGGCGAGCTTTCACCAACAGCAAATGTCACCGGATGGCACAGTTACTCCAAACCCCGATATGTATTATTACTATTATTATTATTATTACAATCAGCAACAGCAACAGCAACAACGTCAGTATGGTAATTTGTACCAAGCTTCGACATCTTCTGCTTCCGCCGTGCCACCACCACCACTCCCAATGCATTCTGTTCCTCCTCCGCCACCTCCGCCGCCACCCTCTGCATTTACGACAGACTCACCTACCAAGAACTGGACCATGACCCCTCCGCCGTCGTCGTCTTCATCGCCCACCGCCGGCCCATTGCGACATAGGCACCTACATGAAGAACGCATGCGCGCACATTCCCTGGGACCCTACCCAAGTTACCCTTATCATCGTGCTGCTCGGTTGCACGAGAGGCATGCATCGATGGAGTCCGCCACGTTAGCTGGTACAACCCTGAACCAGTATCGGAATAGAAGCTATGCTTCAGCATCTCCAGCACCGCAATTGATCAACTGGCAGGCTTATACCGCTCGCCCAGATATAAATACTACTCTTAGTCTGAATACAATGAATCTTAACGAAAGATCACCTGTTGATGGCTCAATGGGGTTCGGATTTACCAACTTACCGGGGCCAATCTCTACAAGTGGCCAGTGCCATCCTTTGACGCAGGGCGTCGTACCACCCACATCTACAGCAATTCCATTAGGTAAGCAAGGGTATTGTACTTATTCTATATACTAAAGAAACTTATAATGCCCTTAGACGACATTCGCTTTGGGACACCCATGTCCATGACAGCAGAGGAGGAAGAGCACCCGTACCGCTTCTCTGCTGAATCGTTGCAAATCGGATCCTGGAAACGCATGAATCTGCAGCCAAACGATTTGATTTGTCATTATGACCAGCAGCAACGACAGGTGTCATGGTGTATCCGCGACGGCCAGCAACGATTTAAGATGCAGTTTAGCATTGATATCGTTCAAGGCATGCAGCTCCAACCCCTGACGGAGCGCCTGGGCTGGGCCCGGCTTGAACTGAGGCTGGTACAACCCGAATCGATTTCGTTCTACATGGAAGATGCCGCACGACAGACTTGGACTCAGTGTCGCGACTTTACCCAGGACCGGCAGGCCACCACTGGGCTGAGACACTTCTTGGACGGACCTGCACTCGCACTTCGAGCGGAGCTCACGCGATTGGCACAAAATGACGCCCATGTGCTCTCTTTGATGCAACCAAGTGATATGCAGGCCATTGATCCCCATTTTATCAACCTGTACGATTCTACCGCTCAGGTCGGCTTGAATACCTCGCGCCCGGAGCGCAACCTTTTATTACAAAATCATGACAGCCCACTGAACAGAACTACCAATGACCAAAACGAACAATCGCAGGAACTTTTGCTCTTTCAAGGTCTTGATTCTCAAGGATAACAATTATCTTCCCTTGCTATTGACCTCATTGCTATTCCCTCTTTTTTCTATTCTCTTGAACCTTTGTGGAGAATTTTGCAATAGCCTGAACCCATTGGCGCGTTCTTTCAAAAAAAATAAAAAATGTGTGAAAAATTGCTCTTTCCCCAAAAAAACACTCCTTCTTCTTCAGTCAGTATTCTGCCCTAATACTGAATACTCGACTTTAAACACCCCCTCCGCCTTTATCTGCTTTATAAAAAAATCCGGTACAATGAGAGAAGTCATTTCTATCCATGTTGGCCAAGCGGGTGTCCAGATTGGTAACGCCTGCTGGGAACTTTACTGCCTCGAGTAAGTTTCTGCTTTTGAGAGAATGAATACATATCTAGGCTGACACTCTTTCAAGACACGGCATCCAGCCTGATGGTCGTATTCCTCAGGAAAACAGTGTATCCGACAACTCGTTGGATGCTTTTTTTAGCGAAACCAGTTCTGGAAAATATGTGCCACGAACTATAATGGTCGATCTGGAGCCCACCGTTGTTGATGAAGTTCGCACAGGGGCCTACCGTCAACTATATCATCCTGGTAGGAACAGTACAGACATGATTATTGTATGTTGAAATTGCTAATACTTTCCTATTCTTTTGTTTTTGTGTCAAGAACAACTGATTACTGGAAAGGAAGATGCAGCGAATAATTATGCTCGTGGTCATTATACAGTTGGCAAGGAACTTGTCGACTCCGTCTTGGATCGTATACGCAAGTTGACGGATAATTGTACCGGTCTGCAAGGATTCTTTGTGTTCCACTCTTTTGGTGGTGGCACCGGCTCTGGCTTTGGTGCTCTCCTTTTGGAACGTCTTGCTATCGATTATGGCAAGAAATCCAAGCTAGAATTTTCAATCTATCCTGCTCCTCAAGTGTCAACTGCGGTTGTGGAACCATACAACTCGGTTCTGACCACTCATACAACCTTGGAGCATGCTGATGTGTCATTTATGGTCGACAACGAGGCCATTTACGATATCTGTCGTCGCAATCTAGATATTGAACGTCCAACGTATCTCAATCTTAATCGTTTAATCGCTCAAGTCATGTCATCCATTACCGCCTCCTTACGATTTGATGGTTCGTTGAATGTCGATTTGAACGAATTCCAAACCAATTTAGGTAAATTTCCGTGGTGCATTTTCTCAAACAATCTAATTTTTTATTTCCTGCAGTGCCATATCCAAGAATCCACTTTCCCCTAATCACTTATGCACCGATTATTTCCGCCGCAAAAGCCTACCACGAACAACTTTCTGTGCAGGAGCTTACAACCGCATGCTTCGAACCTAACAACCAGATGGTAAAATGTGATCCTCGCAACGGAAAATACATGTCATGCTGTTTGTTGTATCGTGGTGACGTCGTTCCCAAGGATACTAATGCAGCTATTTCCACCATCAAAACAAAGCGGACTATCCAATTTGTTGATTGGTGTCCTGCGTCTTTCAAGGTCGGTATCAATTGCCGTGCGCCAGCTGCTGTTCCTGGTGGCGACTTACCTGCTGTTCAACGTGCCCTCTGCATGTTGAGCAATACAACAGCTATTGCCGAAGCATGGGCTCATTTGGATCATAAATTTGATCTGATGTACGCTAAGCGTGCTTTCGTCCACTGGTATGTGGGCGAGGGTATGGAAGAAGGTGAATTCTCGGAAGCCAGAGAGGATTTGGCAGCACTCGAGAAGGACTATGAAGAAGTTGGAGCCGATACGTTAGGGGAATCTGAGATGGAGGATGCTGATGAATACTAACCAGTCCAAATGATCAGTTGAAGGAAATATAAATTCGAGTTGAGATACTTTCCTAGTTGTTGGTTTTCCAAGTCGGGACGGTAAATTCAAACAACAATGGAGGTTTCTTGCAGGGCCATGTAGAAACTTGTTGTCTTGGCCCAGAGAGGGAAAGAGGGAGGGGAAGTCCTCTTGAAGCATGGAAAGACCTGGCATCGCTTTGCGGCATTGTATACTTGTTCTGGAACAGTACAAGGATCTGTTGTACAGTGAACCCGTGAGCTTCCTTGACGTGGGTCGCAGGGGAAACAAAGGACGCATGCCTTCTCACTTTACGCCACGTGCATATCTCGGCCTATTTAGACATTTCAACGACTGATCCCCTGCAAATAAACGATCCAAAGATGATTATAACGATCGTATAGTATGCAGAGACCAAGTTGTGAATCATACATCTAAATCCACGTGTGTGGAAGGTGGCACAGCCGCTGGCACTACTTGACAAGCATGATACACAATGTCATACGCACGCTATGGACCATGCGTCATATACATCGCGCAGTCCCGAGTACCAGCCAAAAAATCGGCTTGTCGCTTAGAACAACCTCCGTCGCTGAGTGTCTTTTTAAGTCAGACGCACCGACCACTCTTCTGGCTTCACCACATGGTATGAGGTGTCAGTGTCAGTACCTTTATGAAAACAGAGTGCGAAGCATGAGAGATATCACATTATGCGACAAACGCGATGACGGACACTGTCTGAGATAAAAATAAAAAAAAAAGGCAACTGATTCTAACTGATTTTGATTTCAATGCAATGAGACGATATTAAAATGTAGCGTCTCGCAATGGCTGCGCATGTTCAGATAAGTTTTCTTTGTTTGACCTGGCGGCTTGGTCTCTACAATGGACGGGAAGAAAAAAAAATCGTCTGACGAAAATCAATGCTGTGATACATGAGAAACTTTCTGTTTTTAAACTTTAACTTTGTCGCATGAAAGAGGGGGTAATGCTTGAAGACATTTACTCGTCGTACAGCAAACAGCCTAATTTATGTCAATTTCGTTTGATCCAATCCTTTCATCGTACGGTTTTGCTTTGAACGCAGCAACAAGTGGGTGATGAGGTTTGAAAGGGCAGGGCTGTACATGCACCAGGATTTCCCAAAATGGACAGCGGCTAATACATAAGCCATGCTGCGTCTATCTCAACCGTTCAGGTAATGGATCGGAAGAATCAATAAGGTTCAGCACCTTTAAATGCCCATGCTTAAGTATGTACCTCACATGTTGACGTATGCCCGGAATATCTGTATGTGTCCTGTTTTAACCAGCAAATTCGGTTCCTCGGAGAAATGTGGCATTTGTTGTTTCTGCCAGCTGATTCTCTAAGCGGAGAAAAATTTCCCCAAGCCGTATTGTCATCCGATCCAGACTCGGTTACATTATTATGCCTCCATTTCATTCTTACCCGGGTTTGCAGTCTCATGTTCTTCCCACAGCTGCTCTGTTACTTTGTCATCCGTACCTTCGCTGATTTCAGATGGGTGTCTCTGCGTATCTGTTCGATTGAGACAGCTATGTGGATAGCGCTTGGTGAACAATGAAAGAACTACACGTCTTTCTCACCCATTTCGCGTGCTGCAGATGGAAAGATAGAATGGAGGACGTCCAGAAATTTTGTATATATGAAATAGTTTTCCGATTCGAATATGACGAATAAATATGCAAAGTCCAAGCAACCACCAGTGTTTTAAGGAATATGTTTGATTGAAATGATCACTGGCGTACGATAGTACAAACATTTCTAAGAGGACGCAGTCGTTTTATTTAGAAAGGGTATTTTGAAAGAGATGACGAGTGATGCGCAAACACGCAGCATTCACCCAACTTTCAGACATTGCGAGAGATACGGCCATCCTCCAATGGCGCCATCACCAGCAGCAGCGCACGATTTGAATTCCTTATAAAACCACAAAATACCAAGCTTACGATCCTTTCTATCCATACTGTGGAGGAAAGACTTATTTTCCCGACCGGTGACTCAATTTTGCAGTAATGTCGTTCATGCCGCTGTCAGGTGGGAAAGTTTCTTCAAGCGTGGAATATCACATACGCCGACGGAGCAAATATATATTACAAATACCCTCAGATGATTCAGTTTTGCCATAGACTGTGGGAGCAAGCCCAGGTGCAGCGCATCTGAGTAATATTGACAGAAGCTACCCGCAGCCGATTATCATATCTCAGAACGCAGCATGAGAGCGCCGTTGACGCCCCTCATCCAACATCTCGACTGTGGTCTATGCCAATCGTATACCCAGTCCAATCACCATCACCACCTATTATAGCGCCCGCCACAGCACTTCGTCCCATTTTGCCCCAATTAGTTGCAACACCTCTAATACCATCAGGATCAACCTCGTATTTCCCAGCCGCAACACTAGCAGGCAGAGTTCCAATCCGAAGAGTACTGCAACCGATTCAGAGAAGGAAACAATTGAGATACTGCTCTCTTTGCGGTGAAGCAAGCTGCCCTGGAAGTTAGAATAGGTCGCGATCTTCGAATCAATACGATTCTGCACCTATTCATGAAATTGTATTATGATATAACTAAAATCCTCTGATATCAATCCGCCTTGATGAATTTTAACACACCCGTTCCTCCCTATTAGTCTTGGTTCTTGGGTAACATTGTTCAAGATTGTCTCTCCTCGGCGATATTTGATGCCAATGCCAGGCTGACTTAACAAATAATTATATGATCACTCTTGGCTATAACCTTAATACGATATATTTTCCCCTATTTTCGTTGGGGAAACAATCGTAAACAAGTGCTTTGATATGTTCTGACCTGGACGCTCACCGGGAACGCACGGTTCCGCACAGCTTAAGCATGCTCGATATTCTTTCATAACGAAGCTACGTCGGTGGTTTAATAAAACTTACTGCCACAGATACGGCCACCGAACGATTTTCTTCGACACAGTTTTCGCACGGCAATCTGGTAGAGCCAGGTTTTGATACGTTATTCATTCCAGATCGATATTGGACGTTATTATAGCTAGAGTTTGAACAGCACCAACTGCATCTTTCCTTTGCACTAAGTATCACTATCCTCTTTACCTCCGCTAGTCCCCTCTGTAGTTTGCTTGAAACGCTGGAGCCCAGCAAGATATCACACGAATACTTTGCTCGCAGCTGTGCACGGAAAGATAGTTCACTGGAGAAGAAGACCTATTTAACTTCCTTGAGCTAGAGCAGCTATGAGACTCTCCATGATTTACCATAGAGAAGATTTCACAAATGCATCTACCAGTGAATTTTCGATTACAAAGGCCTCTACTGTTTACATTAGTTTTCTTTAGCTCCTGTTTCGAATCTTTGGTATCTTAAATCCCTGTATTTGAATTTCACTATCAGTTAGCCATACCACAGGAGCATGATTTAATCCGCCTTCATGTTAATCATTAATTAGCCGGCTTCCGATCTGCAAGACATACCTGTGGACGTCATAGGACAGTTCTAATGGCATTATAATTTTGAGAACTTCCAGTCCACCAGCGTGATGTAATTGGCCTTCACCTTGATCATTATATATCCGGTCTCTCATATGTGGAGTTTACCCGTGGATGTCATGACGTGACTTTGTCATTCTATCATTTTATCATTTTATCATTTGATGCAGAATAGATGCGTCCGCGACTGAACAGAAAGAAAGCAGAAGAAAAAAGGGAAAGTCAACGATCGTCTCCTTTACCGCACCATAGTACAATTTCGATTAACTTTTAACATGCAGTACGTACACCTGTTTGCCCCCAACTTTGAGCCACATAAAGCCATGTATCCCTTCCAGAGAGATTGTTGGACTATGCTGAAAGAAGTGCACGAGTGCATCGAGAGTCGTGTGCTTGCAAACGAAAAGTTCGCCGTATGTTTTTATTTTATTTATTGTCGTTAACGTTCACATAGGAAATGCTAAAGGTGTTAAAGCTACAAGTTCGCGTTGGAGATGGAAGAGGAGGTGTAATCACAATCACACCAAATGAAGTGAATAATCAAGCAATCAATAGCTGGATGATGGTCTTGAAAACAAAAAGAGATGGATTCAGGCTCTCCAGGACCACAAGCACCAGTATGGACTTCAATTCGGTGATCAACCGTGTCTCTTTATCAACGAAGCTCATCTGCTACTCTCTTATATCGCAACACATCTAAACATAAAGATACACCTGATATCAGCTCGGGTATGTCCAAATGTTATGGTACAGGAGAGAGAGCATTGGGCATGCTCCACCTGATCGACACCTTCCGTTCTTTAAGCAGGTTTCATCTGTTGAGGCTCAAAAATTCCGGAGACTCAAGTGTCCGTGCTAGGGATAAAGCCCATGGATCGTGACGAAGTAATAACTCCCTCGAGACACAAGGTTGTATAAATAAGGACGAACGAAAGAAAATGAAAACGCAGTGGTCGAAAAGAGACATTGACACCAGCGGAATACTACCCTCTCCAGAAAGGTTCTCGCAAGACGAAGCTGTGTAAACGGTGAAGATTGTAGAAACAAAAGGAAGCTGTTGTCGGTATTGACAATGTCCAAAGAGATCTGTGTAAATAGAATATGATTGCTAGCAAGACCGTTGTAGTTTACTTAGTGTCGGTAAAGGATATTAAGAGATAAAAAAAATAAAGATGAAGGGTAAAATACAAGAAAAGAATCAATGGATTCTGGTTGACAGTGGTTTCCTGAAAATAATCAACGGGAGGCAGAGCGATAAATGGCGGCTTGAGAAATAACAGAAAAACCTTTTGAGATGGCTCGAGATAACTAGAACAAGATCGTGATGTTAGAACCTGATATCTTATTCAGTGACTTGAAGGGATATTTATACAAAATAGATACCTAATCCGACCCACACTTTTTGGAGCCTTACCTTGCACAACCACCTAAAAAATATAAAAGTAATAAGAATACGAAAAGTGCAGTGATCCTTCTGACGACAGCATGGACATTGACATCAATAAAGTTAACTATGATCTCTATTTGTTCTTCAATCAGAATGCGTCCACTACCTTCCTTTTCACCACCATCAAAGATACTATCGGGACGCTCCTCATACCGCTTAACCCACTTTTGGACTCCACGTACGTGAACACCCAATTCTCCACTGCGCTAAAAGCATTCATTCGCTCGACAATCTCCAGTTTAAAGTGTCTGACTCTGTTATGAGGAGTTCAAGAAGTACAAGTACGTTTTTATCCTCTCACTATGGTTCATTCTAAAGGAGCCTATGCTTCTGAGGCCTCAAAACCATATACTGCGCTACTGGAAGTTCAGGGACCAGTCCTTGAACATGGTTTCAGCAGAGGTGCTGAAACGTCCTCCCTGTTTCGAAGAAAGGTAGCTATCTATGAATCATACTACGTGTGGATGTCGCGTTGACACATATCAAATGAGCTGACCAAGGGCTATTTGGCAAGAGCAATTATTACGATAACATAGAAGCAAAATGGTGCTAGGACGAAGATGTATGAATAAATGTTGTAATTGTTAAATCTCTTTATATTTGTAATGTCATTCTCTTTTTCTAAACAGGAATCCCGCATCTTATTAAACCTTCTTACTTGGCATTTAAATGTAGCTTCTTTAAAGGTCGTTGTCTTCCTCGGATGATGAGGAAGACGAACTAGAACTTGAGGACGACGAGGACTCGTCACTGCTTGGGGGTATCTGAGGTACGTATTTCAACATGTCCAGTTTGTCAGCAATCTCACCGTAGACCTTGGGCGCCTTTTGCGCTAATTCATGGATCTTACGGTTGAGCTTGGCGCCTAATTTCGGCCTACTATGGCGCGTACAGAGAAACACGTATTCAATGTTTGTGAACGAACAGAAATTCTGTGTCACCGCAATGGTCATGTCTAATCGAAAAATGCTGTCAATGCTACATGCGTCGTCAGTATGCTGTCGGCTTGCCTAAATTCATCACGACGTGTGCCCATCCACCCGGTACGAAGATTGTCTCGCCTGGCCGTTGCAGCACCTCAACCATTCCCAATCTCTCGCCCAGCGTAGCATGACTGTTCGGATCATCACGTACTTGAAATTTCGGAAAGACTTTGGAGAACCATGAAACGCCTTCATGATCATACGGTTTCATTGGTGGGTCGATGATATGTTTAGGTGTCCCAGGTGGAAAAAGACACCACCGTTTATGTCCTTTCAGCAACGCATTCCATGCCGATGTACCCAGTGGATCCGTGTGGATGCTAGGTTGAGGTTAGTACCTAACCAGCTTTTTCGTTTTTCTTTTGTCTACCCTGTGCCACTCCGAGCGCCGCCCATGACCAGCCACCGATAGGGTGGGCGTCGGCGTTCGCCTGTCAATCTGAAAAGATCATCCGAGAAATAACTAGGGACTTCATAATCGTTCAATAGCTGAATAGGGGAAAGATTGGAGTCGTCTCCTTTATGTCGCTTCCGGCTGTCTTGGCCATCATTGTTGTCATCGTCGTCGGAAGAGGAGGTGCGTTTACTTTTATACTTTGATTTCCTTCGATTTTTGTAGAAACCGCTGTCAAATATGTACAAAGGCGAATCGTCTCTTTGTGCTTCTGTTGCTGTGTAATGCAGAAAATGCTTCATCTTTAAATAAACGTTGTTGTCGTCGTCATCTTCACCAACTTTGAAAAGATGTGATCCATATCTGTTCAGAAAATACTGTACACTTATGAGTTGACTAGGTATAATATTGTTATTTCCAAACCTCTTCACTCCAATACTTGTTTGCTCGCCAGTGATCAGTTGCATGTGTAATGACCACCGGGATGTTCTTTTTTTCGAATTTCTCGACAAATTCTGCCTTTGGCACTTTTCGGTAATCGATTCGAGGTACAGTGTCGACAAACGAATGGATCCAGTAATCCTGCTCACAAAATCGCCACTTGCTCCAGTCATACAATCCAATCTCTTTTTCATGTCAGAGTGATGATGTACAAGATGCCCTGAATTTCCCCTTACCTGATCGGGTCTTGACTTTTGCTCTGCAAATTTTACGCTCCCAACGGCTTGTCTTGGACTCTTTGTAGCACTTTTCTCTGGACCGTTTTCTATACTCTCGGTCTTCTTTCACTGTAGAATAGACCATAGCAAAAGGGAGGGAGGGAGGAAGAAGCAAAAAAACAAAAAAAGAGGTTGATGGTCTCGGTCCCTTTCCCGATGGCTTAGCGTCCTGGTTTTCCATAACGGACTTTCAATTATTGCTTTTTTGTCACTCAGTTGCATGAAAGGGTCGAGGTCGTACGAACGGGATGAAGGAAGCAAGACAAAAACAAAACGAGGTCAAAAAAGTAAACGATGTCATCCAAAGGTTTGTTTCTTACTGTAAATGTTTATTCTTCAATGGGATCGTCAGGCACGGGTGGGAGCTGTACAAACACTTTATGGTAGGCACAGTGGACCCCTGATTGGTTAGACAAGACAAACTCTCATTCATTCAATCATCTTCAATGTTGCGCAGCACCAGTCCTTGTCACAAGACTCTGAACCATAACTTATTTTTTTCTCGCGTTCAAGCTGTCATAGAAAAAAGAGACTTTTACAATAGCAGCTGATTGTACAGTTACATGAATAGATCCAGGATGGGTTTCTGAATGTTTGTACTGCCTTCCGATACTTAATGACGGTTTCGGTGTGAGCAATGGATAGAAAGAACAAAACGAAAAAGGTCAGGTGAGAATGGGTAATAAAGGACAGGGGCCATGTGACGAAGTCTACAAAAAACTAGTGTTGCCAAACCATACGACCAAATAGTTGACCATTTAAGAACTATACGTGTACGCAAACAATTAGAAAGGAAATGTATCGGAACACCATAAACAGTTCAGGTTAACAGGAAGAGTAAGCTAAAGGGTTAACGATGCGTGACCGAGTGACACAGGAATCCAAACATGGACTGCTTATCCTTGAACTGTGGTTTGCATGCAGGATATAAAAGAAGAGAGAAATTTTTGACACGGATTTTCTTTTCTTGTTTTTCTTTCTTACCTGTTTATCCTTAGAACCACTTGTACTTAAGATATTGCAGTTAAACAATGGGTAACGTATCTACAATGAAAATGGGGATTGCATGAAATTGGTCTTCATTTTTTATTCACCGTCGCTTGTTCATGCCTCTGTCGGGCGATCAATCGCTCTTCCTTATCCTTTTTTATCTTTACGCGCCGCTAGTGGTAAGTCAATTCATAACTTCATCCTAAAACACGTAAACTAACTGGTCTTCTATAGAACTTTACGATCGATGAAATCCGAGAGCTGATGGTAAGGAAAAAAGAAAAGAGAAAAAGAAAAGCGTGTGAAACTGACCTCTCCCTATTTGTCACGCGATTATATTAGGACCGAACAACAAATGTTCGTAATATGTCTGTCATTGCTCACGTAGACCACGGAAAGTCTACGCTGACGGACTCATTGGTCTCCAAAGCTGGTATTATCTCTGCAGGTCGCGCAGGAGATATGCGCTTTACAGATACCCGCCAAGATGAACAAGATCGTGGTATTACCATCAAGTCAACTGCCATTTCCATGTACTTTGCACTGGAAAATCCTGATGATGTCCAAGAAATCAAACATCAGAAGACACAAGGTGAAGCCGCAGCAGGAAGATACTGGTTCAACAGTGCTTATTCAATTTTTGTATCATAGGCCATTCTTTCCTGATCAATTTGATTGACTCTCCTGGTCACGTCGATTTCTCATCTGAAGTCACTGCTGCCCTGCGTGTCACCGACGGTGCCCTGGTGGTCGTCGACTGTATTGAAGGTGTCTGTGTCCAGACGGAAACCGTATTGCGCCAAGCCTTAGCCGAACGTATTAAGCCCATTGTTGTCATCAACAAGGTTGATCGTGCGCTGTTAGAACTGCAGTTAGAGAAGGAAGAACTATATAACGTAAGTTGGGAAGAATTTTTTTTATACGTATGCAGAAGCTAAACAAAAAAAAATTTTTTTTTCTTAGTCGTTTTCTCGTACCATTGAATCCGTCAACGTCATCATCTCAACATATCCTGACGAAGCCCTTGGTGATGTCCAGGTGTACCCTGACCGTGGTACGGTTGCTTTTGGCTCTGGTCTTCACGGTTGGGGTTTTACCCTCCGTCAGTTTGCTGTCCGATACTCGAAGAAGTTTGGTGTTGACAAGACCAAGATGATGGCCCGATTGTGGGGCGAGAACTACTTCAACCCCAAGACTAAGAAGTGGACAACCAAGGGACAGGATGCCGACGGCAACCAACTTGAACGTGCTTTCAACATGTTCGTCCTTGACCCTATTTACAAGATCTTCCACTCCGTCATGAACTTCAAGAAGGACGAAGTCGCCACCTTGCTTGAGAAGTTGGACATCTCTCTCAAGTCAGACGAAAAAGAACTTGAAGGCAAGCAGCTGCTCAAGGTGGTTATGCGCAAGTTCTTGCCTTGTGGTGATGCTTTGCTTGAGATGATCTGTATTCATCTTCCTTCACCCGTCACGGCGCAGGCCTACCGTGTGCCCAACTTGTACGAAGGTCCTGCTGATGATGAGTGTGCTGTTGGTATCCGCAACTGTGACCCCAACGCTCCCTTGATGTTGTATGTTTCCAAGATGGTGCCAACCTCCGATAAGGGTCGTTTCTATGCCTTTGGTCGTGTCTTCTCCGGTACAGTCCGAGCTGGTCTGAAGGTGCGCATCCTTGGTCCTAACTACCAACCTGGCTTGAAGACCGACTTGTCCATCAAGTCCATCCAACGTACTGTCCTCATGATGGGTCGTTACATCGAAGCCATCGATGATTGTCCGGCCGGTAACATTGTTGGACTCGTTGGCGTCGACCAGTTCCTGGTCAAGTCGGGTACCATCACCACCTCCGAGGTTGCACATAACATGAAAGTCATGAAATTCTCTGTTTCACCTGTTGTCCGAGTTGCCGTCGAGGTCAAGAATGCCAACGACTTGCCCAAGTTGGTCGAAGGTCTCAAACGTCTGGCCAAATCGGACCCTTGTGTGCAAACCTTCACCTCCGACTCGGGTGAGCATATCGTTGCTGGTGCGGGTGAGCTGCATCTGGAAATTTGTCTGAAAGATCTGGAGGAGGACCATGCCCAGGTGCCACTCAAACAAGGTCAGCCTGTGGTGCAGTACCGTGAGACGGTGACAACCGAATCGCAGATTGAGTGCTTGTCCAAGTCACCCAACAAACACAACCGCATCCACATGCGTGCAGATACCATTGACCCTGAACTGGCCAACGCCATCGATGACGGAAAGGTGGGATCAAAGGACGATTTCAAGAGCCGTGCCCGTGTCATGGCCGAAAACTATGGTTGGGATGTGGGTGAGGCACGTAAGATTTGGTGTTTCGGTCCCGACACAACAGGTGCCAACTTGTTGGTCGACATGACCAAGGCAGTACAGTACCTCAATGAAATCAAAGACTCTTGCGTCGCTGCCTTCCAGTGGGCAACCAAGGAAGGCCCTCTGTGCGAAGAAAACCTGCGTGGCTGTCGCTTCAACATTCTTGATGTCACACTCCATGCAGACGCTATCCATCGTGGTGGCGGTCAAATTATTCCCACAGCACGTCGTGTCATCTACGCCTCGGTACTAACTGCAGGCCCAACTATTCAGGAACCCATCTACCTTGTGGAAATTCAGTGTCCCCAGGATGCCATTGGTGGTATCTACAACGTCCTCAACAAACGTCGTGGTACCGTCATCTCCGAAGAACAACGTATCGGTACTCCTATGATAAACGTCAAGGCGTACATGCCCGTCAACGAGTCCTTCGGCTTTACGGGTGATCTTCGCGCAGCCACTGGTGGTCAGGCCTTCCCTCAAGCAGTCTTTGACCACTGGGAACAGATGTCAGGCAACCCAACTGAACCCGGAAACCAGGGTAAGAGAAACCTTCTTTATTTTTTATATTTGTACTTAACCATTGTCTACCTAGTGTACAAAATCGTTCGCGAAGTCCGTAAGAGAAAGGCTCTTGTAGAAGACGTACCTGGACTCGACAAGTACTACGATAAGATGTAAAAAAAAAAAAAAGGAATAGCTGTGTCTATCTGTTGGTTTAGCGAAAGAAAAAAAAGAAGACTTATGCTGCTTTGTTAATACTGATTTGGAATAAACGTTTTGCTCAACTAAATGTCCTATTACACTCGGGCCGGATACGTTTTGCACTAGGCAGTGAGGAGCCTTTGCCCAGGAAAATAGCTCTTGTTGCTTCATTAATAGACTCTTGGTATCCTTTCAGAAAGAGTAAAAATGCCTCTAGATAGGGAAGATGTACCAGTGGACGTCATTTTTGCATTAAGGTACCTCACGGGTCTCCCATCAGAAGACTTGAAAACATTTCAAGATAAGGACAAGTTCCACCGAAAGTCTCCATACCGAAAGGAACGCACGAATTTTCACTATGAGAAATGGGGATTTAGTAGGATTCGAATTGACTAGAGCCGGATTGGGTTTGCCTAATTTTCCCTAACAAAAAGAACTCCTATCAGATCCCGCTGAATTTTTGCAAGACAAATTTGTTTTAACTATCCTGCATCCTTTTCTATTTTACCGAATCCTGGTGACTGGGGATCCAATAGGGAAAATTAGGCAAACCCAATCCAGCGCTAGTCAATTCGAATCCTACTAAATCCCCATTTCCCATGGTGTTTCTTCTATTTTTCCTTTGGCTCTGTTCTCTTTAAAATTTCCAGTAAGGATGTTGATTCCTCATCATATATACAGGATCATTCGTGTCCTTTTATCTATTGTTAAGCTTGCTTGACACGTGTCCCGAACGGTCCTGGCTTTGTTGTAGCCCCTTGTTCAACACAAGCTAAGCAGACGCTGTTGCCAATTTCTACACCGAAGTTGTAGCCTTCTCCCAGAAATCATCCTCCCATAACCACCTTCCCCACTACCCTGACCTAGGAGACCTGCGCCCCGTATCTGAACGTCAATTTTTAATGCATGCGAATAAACTACAGTTGACCTCCACTTGGAGTACGTGCTTGGCTTCCAGGATATTCAGTATTATGGCAGTGAATGTAATGCCGGCAGCATGCCTTTTCTTTGTTTACGGATGGCCCTTGAAGTGGTAAAATCTGGAGCCGGACGTCGTATCGGGAACGGGTGATAGTAAGACGTGTCGTGATGTGATATTCCTTTTTAAAATAAAACGGGCCGAGTAATACTTAAAGACTCTTTATTGAGGTTATTAAAGCAAATTTCGATGTCTTTTTGAAAGCTCTGTTGATCAGATCTTGTGGTATATGTGACAGATCGTCGTGCATCTAGAATCGAATAGTTGTGCACAGTTACAAATCAAATAGTAATTGGGATTAACGTATTAACAGATATAATGATCTTCAACTTTCTGATATGGTTATATATATATACTGATAACAAACGTTATATACGTAACTTTGTATGTAGCAGCGTAACCGACCTTTAAAAAGTATGTACTGAGAAAGATTATTATTGACAAATCTCAAGAGGACTGAAGCTACTATGAAAAGCAGACGCAAAGATTTAATAAGATAATTCAGTCTCAAAGGATTTTCTAAGTCTACGTCTTGAGAGCTATGTCATAGAGTTTATATATAAGATGTTAAGGATACCAAAAATAGTGACGCTAACATGAGCAATGACAGCCTATTGTCATATGTATTGACGATCTGTGTCTAAACCTTAGTATGCTGTTGTCATATTTCATGCCCGGTTGACACATGCCTAGATACTTGATAACCTAGGTATGCGTTGTCTACGCTGTATATGCTTATGGGGATTCGCTGTAGTCGGAGACGCGATAATTCGTTCTTGCTGTGAAACCGCATCCTTCACGCGACATGATGACAGTAAGCGCATAGTATATGCATCTTTTTTGAACAGCAATACATAACTCGCTTTGATCTAATATCCAGGATAAGTGTAGCTGTTGTCACATAATGAAAAGACGACGAGGGCGGAGTATTTCCCACACGGAAATCCCTATTGATGTCATCTTTCTGAAACGCCGCAATCTCCCTTTCCCGCAGGAAAAAACTCCGCGCACCAGAAAGCGCCTTTTTCTCGCTTCAAAGCGCTTCGCTTTTTTATTTTATTTTATTTTATTAAAAGCACCATGGCCAGCGTCATTTCTGCAAGAGAGGCATTCCAACTGAACAAGTCTGCAGTGACCCGAGATTTCGTTGCCAAACCTCGTTTGGGTAAGTTTTTTTTTCTTTTTTCTGGAGGAACGGTCGCCTGAAACATCAACATCTAACGTGCTCCTCTCCTAGACTACCGTACCGTGACAGGTGTGAATGGTCCTCTGGTCATTCTTGATAATGTCAAGGTTTGTTTTGTTGGATTGGAATGGCTTCGTGACTAATGTTGGGTTTCCAGTACCCCCAATTTTCTGAGATTGTCAACCTGACGTTGCCTGACGGCTCTGTTCGTGCCGGTCAGGTTCTCGAAGTCCAGGGAAAGAAGGCTATTGTACAGGTAACGGTTTCTTTTTTTTTTTATTGATCAGCTCTGGCTTTTTTTTTTTTTTGGTAACACATAAAGAAAAATAGGTGTTCGAGGGTACATCTGGCATTGATGCAAAGCAAACGCATATTACTTTTACGGGCAACACACTTCATATTCCTGTATCGGAAGACATGTTGGGACGTGTGTTTAACGGTTCCGGAAAGCCGATCGACAAGGGTCCAAAGGTGTTCGCAGATGATTATCTCGATATCAACGGTTCTCCTATCAATCCCTATTCGCGTATCTACCCTGAGGAAATGATCCAGACTGGTATTTCCGCTATCGATACCATGAACTCGATCGCTCGTGGTCAAAAGATTCCCATCTTCTCTGCCGCAGGTCTTCCACACAACGAGGTACCTAAACAAAGAAAACAAACGAAAGCAATCATGTTCGCTTACAAAAACATTCTATAGATCGCTGCCCAGATTTGTCGTCAGGCCGGTCTTGTACAGAAACTTGCACCTACCAAGGATGTGCATGATGGTCACGAAGATAACTTTTCAATCGTTTTCGGTGCTATGGGTGTAAACATGGAAACAGCCCGATTCTTCAAGCAAGACTTTGAGGAAAACGGTTCGATGGAACGTGTTACGTTGTTCTTGAACTTGGCCAACGATCCTACCATTGAGCGTATCATCACGCCTCGTTTGGCTCTCACAACCGCTGAATACTACGCTTATCAGCTGGAAAAGCACGTGTTGGTCATCTTGA
The DNA here is from genome assembly GCA_000697055.1 of Saksenaea vasiformis B4078. Taxonomy (NCBI): domain Eukaryota; kingdom Fungi; phylum Mucoromycota; class Mucoromycetes; order Mucorales; family Saksenaeaceae; genus Saksenaea; species Saksenaea vasiformis. The sequence goes on along the minus strand of JNDT01001931.1, from coordinate 154,910 downwards.
CAGATATGAGTTCCTATGCCGATGCCCTTCGTGAAGTTTCGGCAGCTCGTGAAGAAGTGCCAGGTCGTCGTGGTTACCCAGGTTATATGTACACTGACTTGTCCACGATCTACGAACGTGCTGGTCGTGTTGAAGGCCGTAACGGTTCCATCACCCAGATTCCCATTTTGACCATGCCCAACGATGATATCACTCATCCTATTCCTGACTTGACAGGTTACATTACCGAAGGCCAGATCTTCGTCGATCGTCAGCTTCACAACCGTCAAATCTACCCTCCCATCAACGTCTTGCCCTCCCTATCTCGTCTGATGAAGTCCGCTATTGGCGAAGGTATGACAAGAAAGGATCACGGTGATGTTTCAAATCAGTTGGTAAGTACCTCCTCCTCCCCCAAAATGTTTAGACCGTAGTCACGTAACCTTTGTCTGTTACAAATATAGTATGCCAAATACGCCATCGGTCGTGACGCTGCAGCCATGAAGGCAGTGGTTGGTGAAGAAGCATTGAACCAGGAGGACAAATTGTCGCTTGAATTCTTGGAGAAATTCGAAAAGACATTTATTGCTCAAGGTAAAACAATTTATCTTCTTTTTTTTTTTTTTTGCTTGATGAAGGAAAACTGATCGTTCTTTTTTATTTATTCAGGTCCTTATGAATCTAGAACCATCTACGATTCGTTGGATCTCGCATGGTCTCTTCTTCGTATCTTCCCCAAGGAGCTGCTCAACCGTATCCCGCAAAAGGTGTTGGCAGAATATTACCAGCGCGACCGCAAGACCAAACGTACTAAGGATGTGTTGGATACAACCGAAGAGGATTAAGTGTATCAATAAAGAGCGAGAGAAAAACTATGTTGTTTTAAATGTCAACATGTGCTATGAATTTACGCCAGTTTGTGCGTGTCTGTTTCACTACGTCTTCTAGTGACATCTGACGAGCATGGGCGACGGCACGTGCAATCGCGACCATGGCGTCGTCCAGATGGTCCGGCGTGTTGAGGTCAGATTCGATGAGAAGTCTGTCAAGGGGGACCGTCTGAATAAGAGATTCGAGTTTTTTGGGTGCAAGGCGGGCATTGATGGCAATGGAAACGGAGACATAGATCTCAAATCCACGGAGTTGGAGAAACTGTGGGACAGTGGCTGGTGATCCAGAGAAGGAATGGAGACAAAGTCGGAGAGGGCGCGATGATTTTTTACTACTTTCCTTGGCTTTGAGTAACTGCAGTAGATGCCCCTGCGCCTGAACACAGTGGATGCTGACTGCACGGTCCAACTCACGGGCCAGTTCTAGCTGTGCATCAATAATCGCAAGTTGATGCGTAATAGTGCATTGCACCGTTGTAGGCTTGACGCCATGCCATTCAATTTGTCCACGCGGTAAAAGACGCGCAGAACGGTCCAAACCAACCTCACCTACCGTTGCCCGTGGATTCTCCACAAGTCGTTGACGCAAGTCCGTGTACCAAACATCATAGGGGATCGGACGAGGAAGATGAGGAATCAAATCCAGTTTGTCCTCAGGCACAGAAGCTGTCAGTACCCTATCATAATGGCCCTGCTCCCCTTCTTCTTCTTCTTCTTCTTCTTTCGTCATGACAAAGTGAGTGTACCATGGATGCAACCCTGTCGTTCCATTTCAGCGATCGCAGCACCGTAGCAAAGTCTTACCGAACGATGGAATGCATTTCAACTCGCTCACTGCGTTGCATTGCTTGGCAACTTGACTCACACGATCCCAGTCATCGCATCGGACACCCATCAAGGTCAAATGGCCCGTCTTGAGTTGTGGAATCATACCGAGACGATCGGTATCATCATGCGGGTGACAATGAGCATCACAAAGGTCTTTGAGTAGTGATTCATCCGTGACAGGCTCGCCCTGGCCCAACAAAGGTGCTTCACCTTGACACATTCTACCAGGCAAAAAAAAAAAAAAAAAAGAACTGGGCGGAGATTTGTCACTTTGCAAAACGTTGCTTTAATCGTTTACTGTTTTATTGAACAACTTTTTACGATACTCTAAATAAACTATGCGTCCATGAAGAACCAAGTTTGCGCTAAGGAAATAATTGAATATGCGGTCATTAGTTCACAAATTGGCGACAAAGTAATACTGTACTTACATCAACTTGGTTTCCAGATGGGCGCATAATTTATTGGAACAGCATAAAAAAATTGTTCAAGGTTAGTAAATGAAAGATGATTTGATTGCCTTTTCACTTACCCCGAAGGTAATCAGGCCAAAAAGCCTGGGCCAAGCCCGCACCTGAGTCCGGTGGGGCCAGCGTGGGGTTGTTCTGGTGACGAGGACCAGTGTTGAGAGTTACGCCGTGCAGAGGACTTGAAGCGATGCAAATGTCTGGCAAGGTTCTGTTGTCGAAGTTGGATAAGGCAGCGTGCGATAATACTTGCTTACCTGGTGGTGAACAGGGGGCTACACCACAGCCAGGACGGTTCGGGACAGAGGTCATGCAGGCTAAATGATAGACAAAAAAAAACATGAATAATTGTGTATGTATATAAATTGGCATCCTTACCGGGGATGTTAAATAGAACAGAGCCAAAGAAAAAAAAAACGAAATTCGTACATTCGCTTACGTACGGATTATTTTGGGTAGAACCTGTGCTTATCTTGAAACATATTTACTACTTTGCGATGGAATACTGGGAATCCATCGCTGAAGTACCTCAACGCAAAAAACGATTTTTTGTTTCAATGAGACAATTTCCTTATCGTGAGACATTTTACTGCTTTCCGACGGGATATCGGAAAACGATCACTGAAGCACCTCAATGCAAAAACGAAGTTACTCACACGCGAACTATTCGTAGGGTTGACGCAAAGTAAACTACTTCTCGTCGCAAAGACGCATCAATTTCCAGCGCTAAACTTATTCAACTTGAACGTAAAAGGACATATAGCTGACGCAAACGTTGATTCCAAATCCAGTATTTTCAAAGTCCAGGACTTATGACTTTTTCACTACGTTCTATCAGTGCATAACACCGCCGTTCCAGATCAACCAGAATCTGTTCTAAACGTGCCATCGTGTGTCTGTGCGCCGACGTCAGCTCCTCCACCTGTTGCGAAAAGATAAGTCATGGCACATTGTTTGTTGTCACGCTACGCTTATCACCTTTTTCTCCAATGCTTCCACTACCTCTAGCTTCGGTTCTAGTAGACTTCGTGTTGTATCTTCCGTGTACATCTTGTCCAATTCTTTTGTGTTTTTGGATAACCGCAGATCATAAGCTTTCCGTTTGCTTTCTCTCTGCTCTTCTGCAGCTTTTATTTTTGACTCTAACAGAGTCGATGCACGTCGTATTTTCTGGAAAACAAGAACGTTCAGTTGCCTTCGTCATTAACTAGAAACAAAACTTACCTCCTGCTTTGTTTTGATCATGGCAATCGCTTCCCGTAACTTTTTTTCTTCTTCATCCCAATTCGACTTGTCCTTCTGAAGCAAGTGAGCCTGAGACACGATCTCCTTGACTTGTTGCATCTCACGCAGACACGTGAGGAGATCCTAAACATGGTTTACATCGTCTGTGGAAGAGAAGTCTGATGTCTTACTTGTCTGATCATATCGATTCGTTCCTCTGCTTCTTTTAATGATTCATAGGTAGCATTTATCTGCGCAACGTTATCCTGCATTTCTTGACATAATGTTGAAAGTCGTGCCACAGCCTTTTCCATCCCATATCGTGTCAGATCGCGTATCCTATCCGTACTCCGTTTTTTTACCTCTCTCTTTTCTACTGGATCAGAGACAGTTAGATTCTTGTAGCGTTTACAATCTTCCATCAGTTTTAGTGAAGAGAACGAGTGACCCGTCTATGTATGCCATGTGAGTCCGGTATTTTTATAGACATGGGTATCTTACCAGCACATCGATTAATGCTCGTCGTTCTTCTTTTAATGCGGTTAATTCCGCTTGGACTGTAGATGACTCGCTTCGCAGTTCTCGTAACGTTGCTTCCAGCGCAGACGTTTCGTCTTTGAGGCGTTGTACTTCCGGACCCTCATCCACCACCTCTTTTCTTGTTGCATGAGCAATAAATTGTTTACTTGCTTCATCCCAATAAGTTTATCCATGACTTACTCGTCATGTGTTAATGTATTTGCCAGTTCCTCATTTTCTTGTCTTAATCTTTCCAGTTCATCAAGCACTTCATCCTAGACTCGATTCTGTCAGTCTAAAACAGCAGACTTTTTTTTTGCATAAGTCGGTTTACCGCCCCAATGGCAAAGGGTTCAAATGTCTTCCACGCATCTTGCATAAATTTAGCGTAATTCACAATAGCACACAAGACACGACTCGTTCGATCTGGGGATGGACTTAACGTGTCTTCCATGGTAAAGTCATGATAACCAATCTCAGCAAGAACGCGACGCCTACATACAAGTTACTCCTTTTATACTCTCGACATATGTTCATACATTTGTGCATAAACAGCAGCCGTGTTTGTTATATCATCTCGCAATTCCTGAAAAAGGAGTAGGTTCGTCGGTCAAGAAAAGGCGAAAAAGACGCGATCAAACCTTATCGTCTCTACTAGCCGTAAATGTTGCTTTCAAAGCATCCATTTCCTCAACACGCCAAGGAACAAGAATACGCAAGAGACATTCGTACAACTGACAGACGCGCCCTTGCGTTGGATGTAAAATGTCGTCAGCATTGACATTTAACTGCATTTCCTGCAGACATTCAACAAGAGCAGGTAACGTTAATAAAGGCGGATCAAATTCATCTTGTGCATGCTGTGACATGAGTTGAAAGGAAAAGGTTTCCCACTGACAGACAGATGACAGTCCTGCTGGACACACACACAGAGAGCCATTGTCAGTGCCTTAGCCACACCGACCAATCAGAGCAGCCTTTGCTGACAATGCCAGGAGCTCTTTGAAGAAGTTAGATACATGGTTATTCAGCATCTTTATTTACTACATACTTACAATAGTGCGCATAGCAGTTGGTTCTCTACAATAATATATGCGGCCTACGATATCTCAGTCATTTTTTTTAAAAAAAAAGCTGGAGTAAAGCACATGAATACAAATTTAACCCAGTAAAATGGTTAACCCGTCAGTCATACGAAAATGATAGTTGCTTGAAAAAGCTATAGGGTGTTTGGCTCGTTAATTTTTATTCACTACTTAACATTTCAGGTATTGTCGATCGGCTCTTTCTTCTCGCTTTTTTCTTCCTCATTTGCGATGACGAACTGTATTGATATCGGGAGTCTGAAAATGCCGAAGACGGCGATTATGTGCTTCGCTGTCACTAGGTAATCTATGCATCTGACGTAATGATTTGAACTAAATCATTTACAGATTGATGCGTATTCTAGCGCAATTCTCGTACGCAGAGCCTTAGAAATGATTGCATCTATGATATCGTTGCATAAAAAAGAACAAGGAAATAAGTTAATACCGCTCATAGCCACTGCGAAGTGTGACATAGGAGTGAGTTCAAGCGTCAGCGGCCATGATCGACAAGATGAATTGCAGTTCCGAGAGCGCTATGATGGATGAGCATAGAGGCTCACAAATGTGTACCCATTGAATTCACAATACTATCCATCCGAAAGCACAGTCATCCTATCAAAACAAAGACGCCAACAACGCAGGAACGCATCATACCCAGCGTCTAAGTGCGGTAATGGGACAGAAAAAAGAAAATAGAGATCAACAGGTTGCAGTTGCCATCGCAGGTGCTGCATGCCTTTTATCAATCTCACGGCAACCATTACCATTCTTTTCGACGCAACCCGAGAGAACACCCATATTACACACGGGAATATATCTCTAATCTGTGAGTACTATCAGGGCGGGTAAGAGTCCATGTTCTAAGGCTACAATGATGATCATTTCTTCGCTAAATTATGAGCCTCACAGATTATCACATGCATGATCTGTCCGAACAGAGAACAAGTTGTTGTTGTTTTTTGTTAATGGCGGTAATTGAATCTGTCGCAAAAATTATTCCTTTGGAGTCAGAGCTAGCAAACAAACATCCTCGTATCAATGGTCTATTTGTCTTCTTTTTTTTTTTTAAAAAAAAAACACGCTACATATTGTATTAACCGAAAACAAAGGGGGAAAGGGGCGAAACTATATATTTCATTTGTGAAGATTATACAAGGTGGTGGGAAAAAAAAAGGAAGAGTATCTCGGTAACTCATCCGGCTGTCTGTTCCACGTGGCTTGGTGTTTGTTGCAATAAGTCCAGCATGACAGGTATACTGATCCCAACACTTTCGACTAGAAAATACCCGCAGGTTGTATCAGGGTAAATCAGTTCTTCCGGAGAGTGTGTATGATTGGGTGGCGAGGGTATGTTACGTGTATACATGGAGGGAAGCGCCGGTCGAGGCGGGAAAGATTTGACTGGTGGAATTTCGGTACGATCTTGTTGGATTGATAATAAACAGGCATCCACCGTACAGCCGTCCGAATGGATGGTCATGTCCTGACTTTTTGTACTGTGCGCAAATTCACTTTGACCCGAAAAAGTGCCTGCACGAATAGGTGGTAAACATTTGCGGATGGTATACAGAGATGTCAGCACTTTTTGCCGTTGCGAATCATGCATCTTATCGTGAGGTCTCAGGACCAACTTTCCATGTGATACGTAGGCATCCTTTACTTTGAAATAGTGCTGCGACGAGCTAAAATTCGGTAAAAGCCATACCAAACGGTTGGCAGTGTCCAACGTCGCAAATGAAAGCGGAAGAGAGGATTCATTTTTACATCCTGCTCCTGGTCCTCCCGCTTCTCTGTGAGGCGCCATCAGTTCATGCATATTGGTGGACACGACCTGAAGGATGGTGTGCGTGGACCGCAGCTGTTGCCGAAGAGCTTCATCTACAATCGTTGAAGAAAACGTCCGATATAAGGATGAAAATGAGGAAAGAGGGACAAAGGACAAGATATGAATGACAACCTCTGCCGGAAGACGCTCCATGGACTGAAAAGGAAGGAAAAAGAAAAAGCGAACGGTAAAATCCGACAATTTTCCCCCACACAACATAATTTGCACCCAAAATTCCCGGAGGATTAATATTTACCCGATATCAGGTTCTTCTCATGACTCACCTTTCCACTTTTTCATTTTTTCAAACCAAATCTTCTGAAACGTTGGGTAAAAACGGCATTCAGTTGCATTTCAGGATATCCTATTTACAGTGCAATGTTTGATCGTCGATGAAAGAACCACTACTTCCGATGTATTCAAAACTTCTCCATTGTTTCAAATCGTTTTGGGAAAAGAAAAACCCATAGGGAAACGGTTTTCTGCGCAGCATTGTAAGCGTAGTTACACAAAAATGGGATCCCCAAATCGCACCATTGGGGAAAAACAAAATGACGCACGTGATTGAAACGATGGGGAGAAGGTAACCTTTGCCCGCATTTTGTCCCTAAGCGTTTGGTTCAAAAGCTTGGACCTGTTGGATAGTCTGCAAAAAAAAACAAGAAGTTATTATTCATGAGGTGCGATACTGAGATTCAGATATCATTGTACTCCAAAACGGAGGTCGTTAGTGGCTGTGCTTTTATCTGCTTACGATCTCTGAGCAGATAACAAATGCAGTGTTCATTTCTGTGTTACAGATGAATTGCAATAGGAAGAGTTCCTAGGATAAAGGGCAGTCAATTTCACATCCTTTTTCTGTTATGATATCAGCGTTCAGCATTTGTCCACACAGCAACACAGATGCCCCAAAATCTTTTTTTTTAATATATGAAGAGCAGGATTACTTTTTTTTTCTTGTTTTTACTGAAAAGAGAGAGAGAGAGAGAGAAAAAAAAGGAAATGCATATGGAAGAGGAAAAGGCGAGTATATAATGCGTGCAAAATAAAGTATACAACGTTGTACAAGATACATCTATACCAATAGAACCGCGTTAATGCAGCCGTCATTTTCTAATAAAGAAAAAAGAAGAGTTCAGCTCACGGCAAACATCAGTTAAATCCTTTACCTGGGTTATTGGTTACTTGGGCATATTTACCCCAAACCACCTTTCCTCCGGTTGTCACCAAACCAAGTTCAGATACGTTCACTTCCAACACGGTACCCTTGGTGATGACACCCAATTGTGTGTTGAGCGGTGACTGTGGGTTCTTCTTGACACCAATGATGGGCAGGTGGAAGGTTGCCTTCAATTCTGGATGCGTAACGTGTGCTTTCTTATAACGCATAGCCATGGGTCGAATAAATCGTTCGTATTTCGGTGGTTTACGTGTAAATCCATCGCCAACGAAGGTAGCCTTGGTAACCAGACGTTTCCATGACTTGGTTTTGCTTTTACCACTCTTCACGACCTTGAACATCTCATCTTCGGCCATACCACGAACAGTGGGCAATGGAACAGACCATTTACCCGCCTTTTCTTTTCGCTTTTGCTTAATCATGTTGCTCAGTACTTTAGCACGATCCTGTCCTTCACGATCCAAAAGATAGGCTGGTACAGCACCGTCAGGAATAGCATCGGCTGTCTTTTGTTTAGCATTCTTCTCTTCATGCTGTTTAATCGTCTTCTTCATTTGAATCTTCTCCGCATGACGCTTCTTGTTGTGCAGTTTGGCCCTCAGACCATGCACCTTCTGTGCAAACTGAGACGATTTATGGGCAGCACGAGCCTCTCTCTTTCGCCTAAAAAGAAAAAGAAAAACATGATCAGCATGATTGTCATGCCAAAAAAAAAAGACGAATGCTCACTTTCGCTCTTCGTAATCAAGACGGCGACCATGTCGCTTAATGTGCTCTTCAATATGCTCGTTCTGGGGCTGTAGACAATAAAATACATGGTGTTACTGAACCGATCATCGATCAATCGCTTTTTTTCTGTGTGTTTTTTTTACCATGGCTGTTTATGGCGGGGAAGAAAAAGAGGAGTCAAAAAAAAATGTCGTTGCCTTCGCTTCAAAGCGCAGTGGCGGCATTTGAAATATGTGATAAGCCGCTTTGTCTAAGCCGCCGTCAGGCTTTCCTTTTGTACTTCTTTTTCTTTCAGAAACCATGACGAAAAGAAAGCACGTTGAAGAGGGTAAATCGCATTCGAGCGGAAAGTATATCAAGGTTTCCTTGAAAGAATCACAACCTGATGTGGAAACACCGTACCTGAGTAAGCATCGCATTGAAAAAAAAGAAAGAAAAAAAAACATAAGAAAACAGGGAAGTTGACGTCCCTTTTGTAGCTACTTTTCCTGGCACACAGCCTTCCGCCGACACGACATTCTCGGCCCATAAACGCAACGATAAAAACATTTCGGCAACCAAAGCAGCGCATCGTGTGATCAGCGGTGAGACCGACAAGGTTGTCTATACCGGTGCCAATTTCGGAACCGAGGCCGGAAATGGACTCTACTGCAAGTAAGTCATCGATCGAAAAGGATCGGGGGAAAAAAAAAGAAAGAAAGAAATGAACCAACTGTGCATGGTAGGTATCTTGTTGGTGTGTATTCAAAGAAGGATCAGTCGCTTACATTGACACCGGCACCTGTTGTGCGTATGAAGCGATCGGTGAAGGCACTCGGCAGCGGCGCGTCGGATAAGACGGGTATGAACGATTTTGCTACGGCACGAGCTGCCCTTGGTTTGGCATTTGGTACAGCCAAGGCGAAACAACAACTCCGAGACGATGAACGTAACAAGGTCAAGGGAGAGGAATTGGAAGAGGAAATGCCTTCGATCCATACCGAGATCAGTAAAGCCACAAAGACCACACCAAAACAAGCCGATTTGCGAAAGGATATGGAAAACCAGCTTCCTGTTCCAGCTCACAATGTCGATGCGGAATCACCCGAAGAGGCATACGATTTGTCCAGCATTGTCACTGAAGACGAACTGAACGCCATGCCCATCAAGGATATCTTGAAAGAAACGACATTGGAAGGTGTTCAGACACTTTTGCCTTACTCTTTGTCGAGTTTCGTCAACGATCGTATTATGTCTCTTCTCAAATCATCGGGAAAGAAGGACCGTGTACGACTGCGTACACTTACATACATCTCTATGTTGATGGCCTATCTATGCCGAGTACGTCCTAATGACCTTAAATCACGTAAAAAGATTGAAGGACTGCTTCACTGTCCACCTCCTTTTGTGATTGACAAGCTGACAGAACGTTATACCGTGTCCAATGTGTAAGTTTTGTGATGATGATGATGAAAACGATGGATTTGTTTTTTTTTGTTTTATTCCGGGGCTAACAGCTAGAAAAATGTAGACGTACAGATTTGATGAAGGATAAGATCCTGTGTCATTTGTTTGTTCTCTGCCTCTCTGTTGCCGATTACACTGTGGTTTGTGATAGACTTGCCAAAGATTTGTCCATGCGACCCTCAAAGTACGTTGAAAGAAAGAGAGAAAGAAAAGAAGTTGGTACTGACCGACTTGTGTGTTGTTGTTGTATAGGGTTGCCAATGTTTTTAGAAATCTGGGATGTAAAATTGAAGCATGCACTGCGGCAGAACGTTCAGCAGAGGGTATGGACAAACTATCCAGTCCAAAGAAAGCAACACTGGTTATGCCTTTGAAATTCCCTGAGCTGAGAAAAGCTAAACGTAACAACTAAAGAAAGATTTGTCATACATATATATATAAAGAAAACACCCCTCTATCTTCGCATGTACGCCCTTTTGTTTTTTCGTCTTTTTTTAAATAATCATAGTGATAAATTCTACGTGTTTTTTTTTATTTTATTCAACAGCTAGGCTAATTGTCATGTTCGAGTTCCACCTGTACAACAGATGAAATGGATCTTGTCCTCAGCGCGATGCGTATCTCTTCTTGTAAAAGAACTAGTTCTCGCGCCGTCCTTGCACAGACTCCATTTCATGTTAGCAGATGATGGATGATGCTGCTGCTAAATAATATCACGCCAGCAGATGACATTTCAATAGGAAGACATTATCAACATTCATGTGAGAGAGATCACCCTATCCGTTAAAAACGTTGTACCTTTGGAAAGACTTAAAACCTTATGCACGATTCTCAGCTAGGTAATTGATTAATGACATGAATATGAGTATATCTCTGTAGATGAAGCCACCTGGCCTCGCATACATTTGTCCGTCTTTTCATTCTTTAATCCGTGGAGACAGTGGGCAATAATGACGGTTAAATATTTACCCCGCGTGATTTTTTTTTACCTTTTTACTTTTTTCACATGATGGGAAATTGGGGATTTTTTGATAATAAAGAAAAAATAGCATGTCTTCCTCTTCTCTTGGTGACCATTCCGAAAGTGCCGGCAACACTGTAGTTTCTGGAAGTGCCATGCAGAGTTTCTCATCGCCCTATGCTATCCAGACACTTGACCAAATACCGACGCCTGTTCTGCGATCGTTAGTTGTCCTTGGACCGGCCATCAAGGTCATGGCTGTTCTTGTTGAACTGCTTAGCTGGCGTACTTCGCAACCACGACAGTCCTTGCTGCTTACGCTGGTTTGGATTGGTTGCTGCTTATGGACATGGCAAGTCTTGGCTTTTGGCGTGCCTTTGCTGTTGTTGAGCAAGCTTTGGAGAGATTGGTTACGCGTACGTATGAGTCGACGACGTCGAGAAAAGATGGAACGTGAACGACTGGCACAAAGACAAAAATTGGAGAAACAAAAGAAGGAAAATGGAGAGGATGACGAAGACGACGAGCGACTCAACCAGCAGCGACTTCAACAAGAACGGGAAGAGTTGATTTCCCGAAAGATTCAGCCTGATGGTCAAGTATCGCTGGACGATACGCTGCGTAATCTTTCGACCATCAGTGAATTTGCAGAGAGGGCGAATGGGTCGATCCGTCGTTTCCTGACTTATTGGGATGGATCACGACCTGACTTGGTTGTCTCTGTTCTCAGTATTGTTTTGTACGTATGGCCAGCGTGGATTGTCTTGAGTTGGGTGCTTGGTACAAACGGAACCTTTGCGTTGGTTGGTACGGTCGCATTGCTTAGTCCGTCGCCATGGTTTAAAGTGATCCTTCTGGCTGTACGTCGCAATGTCCTATTGACGAACGTCTTGGCTGCGTTGTGGGCTTATGGTGTTACGGTTACTGTCACCTGTCATCAGTTACCGGGGTTTTTCCTGGGCAAGGCTTCTCATGCAACGGCCAGCCAATGGGAACAAGTAAAGCAATGGATTATGCAGTTGATCAAACATGCCCAGGTGGAGAAAAGTAAAGCTGTTCAAACACTTCGCGTACAAAAAGAAGAAGAAGAAGAAGAGGCAGAAAATGAACGACAACCAGGACAACGAAGTGAGATGGTATTTCAATTCGAAGTGTACGAAAACCAGGTAATATAAGAAAGGATGCCATTTTGTTGTATATTTTTTTAACAAGAGAATGATTTTTTTTTAGCGATGGTGGTTAGGAATGGACTGGACAAGTAATATGATGCCAAGCGAACGAGGACCATGGTAAATTAGAAAGAAGAAAGATTGATGAGGGAAGACTGACACAAGTTTGTTTGGTTAAAGGACGGACAAGCAATTAACGACAATTGAATCCAAAGAAAGTTTCCAACTTCCAGAATCAAGTCATGATACCAGTTATCATTCTGTGGGAGACGGATGGGTGATTAAACGACGAACAGATAAAACATGGCATTGGGCAGATGGTGATTGGTGGGTTGATATGACAGGAGAAGTACAAAACCGGGTGGATCAAAATGGATGGGAATATGGAAATAATGCATGGAAACAAACGACGGGTTTACCAGGAATCAAGACATTTACACGCAGACGTCGGTGGTGTCGCCGTGCACGTCTAGTTGAACGTCAGACAGAAGAAAGGATGCGGGATACAAAAAATGAGAAGAACGGTCTACGGAAACGGGCTTAGAAAAAAAAGACTGAAAACAAAAAACCATAGGCTGACGTTTTTCATGCATAAATATTACGTTGTTTTTGAAACACAAAATTACCCTGTACAACCCCCCCAGCGAGGGAAATTTTTTATTTCTTTTTCAAGAAATGCAGTTTATTTACAATCGGATTGGGGTTCCTCGGTATGCTGAACGTATTCGTCCAAAGGGTTCAGCCAAATTAACATCATTTGAGCGACGTTACCCTTACCTACAACAAATAACACCAAGGAAACCCATGAATGAGAGTAAACGGGAAAAATTACTGAAAAAGATTGGACGAATTGCAAGATGGCTTGACAATGCTGTACCAGGATCACCTGTTCCATTAGGTATTGATTCCTTATTGGTGAGTTATGAGAAAACTATGCAAACAATAGTTAGTAAATAAACATAACAATTGTAGAGTTTTTTTATTCCATTTGTGGGTGGCTTCATGGCAACCGTATGTGCTCTCTATCAAGTCTATTTATCTACGCAATTCGGCATCCCATTATGGTTATTGCTACGCATGATGGTCAACGTGACATTAGGTACTTCAAAGAAGAAAGAAGAAGGAAGGAAATTTATGTGGTTGTCTTATGCAGATCTTTTCATTGGACTTATCCCTATTGTGGGAGGATTACTTGACATCTTTTACAAAGCCAACCTATGGAATTATGAAGCATTAGAAGACTACCTAAGACAACAAGAGAGTGGTACTGGTACTGGTAGTAGTAGTAGTAATGATGATCATACTACAGCAGGAGCAGCAGCAGTAGAGATTGGATGGATCCAATTAGCAAGAGATATTGTATCCATGATCACACATGGTTTTACTGTGGTTAGACAGAAAACGCCGAAAATAAAGCGATAAAGAAGAAAGAAAGAAAGAAAAAAAGAGAGTTTTTTATTATTTTAATAAGGATGCTATAGTCAGTTATGTGCAAGATGGTTGGGGGATGAGACGTTGGAGGTATGCATAAAAGGAGGGGGGTAGATGTCTGTGTGTTAATGGTCAACCAGATTTTCCAGTTCGTCTTCGTCACTTATAATATGGATTAAGATGGTCATCAAGTTGGAGACATCACCACTTGAACGCATCCAGACATATTTTCGGACTTCTTCCAATCGATTGAGAGCTTGGGTTGTATCACCTTGTTTTTGATTTGTTCGTTCAATAATGACTTCTTCTTTGGCTTCGCAAATGAGACGTTGGAGATGAATAGGTAATGCATAGACATCGTCAGTAAAACTTGTTTCAGCAAGGTAAGCACGCATATTTGGGGCAAGGAAGAGATGCAATAGGTAATTGTATGGAAATGGCTGGTCATCAGTACTTAATTTCTCTTCCAAGAAACAGGATTCAGTAGCGACACAAGCGTCTTCACCAAATGAATAACCTCCATGATGGCAATAACCGCAACTATCGCTAAATAAATGGTTTGGTATAGTAGTTTCGTTCGGTCTTCCTGTCATGCTGTAAGGTACATAAAACATGGTTGTTTTATTCTGAGAAGAAGAAAAAAAAAGAGAGTGAGAGTGACTGAATTGAAACTTGTCTTTTTTTTTTTTTGTTGAGAAATTTCCTCTTCAGTCCAAGTTCAGTCAGCCCTTTTATATTATTTCACAGAGTTTTTTAAGGTTTATACATTTAACTCCTCCTTGTTTAAATCATACCACTTGCTTTCTTTATCAGTTGTTTACGGATAAATGTACGTACTCATATGATTCCTTCCTTCCTTTTTCTTTCTCTGTTAGGGATAATAAGAAGAAAACAGAAAAACAGCTGGAGAAGTCGGAGTCGATGTACATCGGAACAGACCGGCCAATAACATAGACTACTTTTTTTCCACGCCTGAAAATTCCCGGAGCGGGCATTACTTTGTGTGGCAAAAAGGAAAACGACAGGTTTCCCTTTCATATATATTCCGAATTACATCTTTGCATCCACACGTCCAAAGAGTTGATAACTCACTATTTGACCATTTACCCCTAAACCAACTTGCTTTCCCTTTTCATTCTGCCACTCTAATGAGGAAAGAATAGTATCCATTGTTGTCGAATCACAGCTCTCTGGTGCATTATGTTCAGCCAACTGATGGATATATTCTATCACTTTTGCTGGTCGTAATCGACTTAATGGAGCATCCATCGTATTATTGTCTTTGATGAGCTGAAGCAATTCTCGGAATTCCCCTGCTCCATAAACATCTCCGATATCGTACACTGACGTCAATTGAATGATCGCTACACCTGAAACTGAACCTGCAGAAAACAAAATTAGGAACATAAGACTGATTGACTTGTGCTTCATACTATTACATTTGCGCCAACGCACACTGATGCCATTCAACACCACACGTCGGTCAGTAATAACTGTGTAGCTATAATCATGACATCCATGCTGGTCGTCTAGGATCTGCTGTTCATGTCCTCTCAACGATAATAGTACTGGGAATAATGGATCCGTCTCTCTGATATATTATTATATATAAATGAATGAGAAACAACAACAACAACTTACACAAAGGACTCACCTTAGTTCTATTTGGACGGCCCTGTCCAACTTCTTGTGAGGTACCAATTCATACTCTTCCAATAATTTGGAAGCCATCGGAAAACTCCGCATTCTATATCCCATTCATTCATTTGTCTACCAATAACCGCCGAATTTCAATGACTCTATTTTACCTTTTTACATCCACAACGCCAATCTCTTTGACAAGTGTCCCTAGAGTGGATGATTTTCCACGGGTATAAATTGCAAGACCATGCTCAAGCTGCGGCTTCACTAGCTTGACATGGTCGTCACCGTCGTCAGCATTTGGAGATGGCCAATCTTCAAGTCGACGTCGATAAAGATGTGAAAAGCGTGATCGTTGCATCGGATACCCTTGCTTGATGTGACCCAAATGACAATCCATTTTCATTTCTTCACCAAGCGTTTCTCTTTCGCGCTTCTTATGAGAAGACTTGTTCAGTAGGATCTCGTACACATCACGCGTTCTTGTTCTTGCTATCGGTGAAACAGAAGCACTTGTTTGTCTCTGCTCTAAGCGTGAAGATACTCCGAGACCATGTTGATTCACATTCGTCGTCGTCGTCGGCGGCGGCGGCGGCGGCGACACGCTTGTTTGTTGTTGCACAACTTCATCCCTGCTGCGGGACGACATGTCTTCTGGTGTGACATGCGTTGTTTGTCGTACGGAAGAAACTTTCCTTTTCAAGGACACCTGACCATCATCATCAAAAGCTGCAGATCTTTTGTTCGACGTGAAACAAGACGGCGACATGGCAAGAGACGTTTCAGCCTCTGCATGACCTATCTGTTGTTCTTCTGCTTCTTCTTCAGGTTCTCTGATCTGCCAATCAAGCTCATTTTCGCTTAATCTCTGTCTGATCCCATTCTGCTGCTGGGTTGAGTCTTGTCTATTGTCCATCCATTCACTCAGCAAAGGAACGCCATGCTCAATCTCTTCTTCAGGACCAAGTTCAATCTCCTCATCCGTTCCCATGATTTCTTCATCATTTGACATTGAAAATCCCCACGCATTCTCAGCAGACCCAGTGGTTTCTTCCTGTTGTTCTCCTTCTTCTTCTTCTTGTGACCCACGCTGTGCCTCATTGTTAGGTTGTGCAGGGGGTCGATCGATTCTATCTGCACGATTGGGACTCTGCATTGTCACTGGTCTGTCCAGCGTCGCGTCTGCTGCGGTTGTGCTAATGCATGTAAGAAGCAAACCAGCAAGCCTTGGGCTACTGTAAATAAATAAACTTACTCGTCGCTGCGTGCATATGCTCCTGGTCCAAAAAACTTCTCGGAAACGGACCCATAAACTTCATCCAACACCTTTTCAACTGCATCAAGTATGAACTGTTTCTTGTGAAATAGCACAGCGTTCTTATTAGGTTCAATGTTCACTAGAGGAAGAAAATAGTAAGAGACAGACACAGCCTCATGCAATCACAAAAGTTTTACCATCGTACTGATCAGGCTCTACTTTGATATGAAAGCACATGAAAGGTGATTTCTTTGACGAATCTATGTCATGTGTGAGTAAGTAAGTAAGTAAATGCCTCCTCCTACAATTAGATCAATAGGTTAGTATTATTACCTTCAACATCAAATATGTCCTTGCACCGTCTCCGTACCATCGCCACCAACTCCTTGAGCTCGGACCTTGCATAATGAATGACCCGCTTGTTCACAAAGAGAAATACACGATCGCCTTTGTAAATAAGAGAAGGATCTATCCCACGCTATGAGATGCTAGGTCTTAAACTGTCCCGTCACCTTACCCGAACCAGGCATTGGTAGCACATAGTCAACTGTTAGCTGTCTGTTGGCGTCTGTTCGAGACCCACTCGTTAGCAGTTCGGCAAGCTCAGCGCCATAAATCGCAGAAATGGAGCCCAGCATATCGTCTTTCGCAGATTTCACCCAGGTCGATTCCCGTCGACTACCTAATGTATCTTGCGCTTGCTGCAGCGAAAACCTTGTATCCGGATGGGAAAGACTGAATTTGATCAGCAGTTCATTGATCCGCTTTGTGGCGGCAACGGCATTCTTTTTGGCAAGCTACAATGATTATGATGCAACAGGAAGTAAGGGACAAAAAACACGCATGTCAATTTTCTTTTTATTATTTACCTGTCGGCGGACAGGTACACGACGGAACGGTTCATGCACATTAACAATCGTTCCCGACGTGACGAGTGAAGTAACCACTTTCTCGCCAACAACGTTTCCATTGCGATCAAAGTCATATTGTCTGGCCACCGCATCTTGTGTCGTTTTCGTTGTCATCTGAAACCTTTCTGCAATGTCGCATATCGAACTTAATGCTTCACCTGCAAAAAGAAAGAAAGAAGGAACGAACGAACGAATGAATGTCAAGCAAATTGTACCGAAGAACTTTTTACTTTACCCGTTCTTACCTCTAAATCCCAAACTCGTCACTTTGTCAATGTCTTCAAAGGAAGAAATCTTTGATGTATGATATCTTTTGGCCATCACAGGCCGGTTGACTTCCTCGATGCCGCTTCCATTATCTTTTACCTAAGAAATGTTGGTGAAAAAGGGGGGAATATTTCTGACCGAAACTATTTACTTGGATCAATGCCAGACCACTATTCACTAGCTTGACTTGAATCACAGTCGGACCTGCGTCAAGAGCATTTCTACTAAACCATTGAGATCACGCTGCGCATGAATCACATTGATCTTACTCTACAAGCTCTTTGACAATGGATTCAAGATCAACAATGACTTGTCCAGAATGAAGCTGACGAACTGTGGCTTTGTCGAGAACATGAATCGTATGCGTGCTCATGGAGGACCTTTCGTTGAGGAAAGACTTGATAATTCTCTTTCTTTTTTGTCTTTTCTCTGCTCTGCACGTCACGGTACGCAACTTTTTACAGAGAGTTGTTTGCTTCTATCTACTAAAGACTTCTAAAAACCGTAATGATATCCTAGGATTCTGGTGAGGGATCCTTCTACATAGGAGTCCCGCAGGTACGTGAATGGCAATAGCAAATGGTCGCATGATTACTCACAGTTTGAGACGGTTTAAATGCCGAATAATTTCGAGGGAGCAAAAGCAGATGTCTTGCTATTGAATTACATTTTATCCTTACGTCCGAATGGAAGGACCTGCTTCAAGGAGCAAAAAAGAGAATCTCTGCCAACAATAAGTCAATGATGACAGTTGTGCACTCAGAGGATTCATGTCTCTTTTAGGTGCTCTTTAGCTTGTATGATTTTCCTCCTCTAGGATAGCATTGCTACAGCGCGCTTAACTATTTCAGATCGTAATAAGTCGATGGCATGCGCTAAATTATTGTATTTCACGTTCGGATGATACAACGTATTCGTGAGACGCAGTTCCTCGAATTACCAGACCTTACAAGTCCACGTGGACGACTCAATAGCCGTTGGACCGGTAAAATCCGTATGCAGAACGACACATGTTTCATCTAGGCTCATTGGAAGGCGGGATACAAGCCAGCTAGGGGAGCACTACCCTCCGAAACTTAGTATGGATGGTCGAGCACTGTAAGCCAAGTCCATCAATTGCTGCGTATTTGTAAAACCTCAAGAAATATCCGTAGACAGTAGTGTATAGAAACGTCTGCATGTCACGGTAGGTAACATTCTTTTATATATTGTAGTAAACAAAATGGACAAATAAATAATATTCTACATCAACAAACAACCCTGACGTTTAGAGTGATTAGTTGTTGTTCTTGGCTGGGTATGTAGTGGATCCTGAACAAGTAGATCCTTCAACGGAATCTATAGGAACATAGTTACTTGCGCCCTTGACGTTGAAATAGAGCCAGATTTCATTGATCGCACCGTTGTGACACGAGACCTTAGGCTTTACACCCACAGCAGACTGGATAGCGGATTCGATGTCACCGATGGACACAGATCCCTGGCCAGGCGTGATGTTTGCGTTTTGAAGGATAGAGTACAAGTCGTACTGTTTGCGAAGATCCAAGACTTGCTGGAAGTAGGTAAACATGTCCTGATATTTTTCGTACGAGGAACCAAAGCACGAAGGATCCAATGTGGTTACGCAGGTACCTGTATGTTGAATTTTTTTTTTAGTCACCTTCATAAAGGATAGTGTCTACCGCACTTACCGTGCTTGTCCCATTCATGAGTCCAGAAAGCGCTGTTATCACCTTAAATGGGTATTCCCCGATTAGGCTTAGCTTTTAATAAAAGTGATGTTACTTACCTTTGTAGGACGGCCAATATGTGTTCATTTCTTGGTAAAGCGATGGTTTACCGCTCTGGACAATGGAACCAACATCACTGTAAGCACGGGAATCATCACAACCAGAGTCCGGTGTTCGGCCACCATTGCAAGTATCAGGCCACAGACCATGCAGTGTAAAAGCATTTTCCGGACCATAATCTGGAAGCCACTGTAAAAAAAAAAAATGAAAGGATAGGTCAGAGAAAAAGTCCTTTCCAGAAGCATCATCTTCGCATTCTTTTTTTTTTTTTTTTTTACCTGCTGAACAAGAACCAAAAGACCATACTTTGGTGAACAGCAAGTATTGGAGGAACTACCAGAGCAGGACAGAACATCAGCTAATATAACAAAGTATAAGTCATTGGTAACGAACATGACGGCTCCTTACCAGGACACGAATCGGCTGCTCGTGGAAACAACACCGGACCTGCAGCAACAGAAGAGATCGCCGTTAGGAAAAGCGAACTGGACAGCACAAAGGAAGACTTCATGATAATTCGAGGAAGAAAGAAAACAGGAAGGAAAAGACGTGCAGTTTTTATATACGGCTTATTTCCGACACCTCATTTTGCGGACTGAATTTTTTTTCTAAAATGCTACTAGCTATGGATAGTAGGATTATCCTATTTAACAATAGTTTCACAGCCTGAACGCCCCCATCCCGTATAGCTGGGGCGGAGCCCTTATCAACTCATGAGCCAACGAAAAGGACAGAGCATATTGAATAATGATCATCTCGTAGTGTCATACAAACGGGTTTATTTAAGTAGTAGTACCCTTTTTTAATTTATGACAAAAAAAAAAGCAATCCTTGGCGCAAGGGCGGAAATTAGCCCTCTTTCTTGCAGCTAAATCTTTTGGCATGATTTGCGGGCGAGTCTGTGTGCAGTGATCTCCACAAGCGAATGATTGATCATTCCTGCTGTGTCCCCATAGTATTTTCTTTTTTTTTTCCTCATGATTGTCGGGTAACTGAGGAAGTGCTTTGCGCGTATCACTGATAAGAGAGTCCGATGGTGAACAAAACTTAATTGGTAAAAAGGTTTTTCTTTGAGGTGTGTGAAAAAAAAAAAAAGAGAAGGGACGTGATTTGTTTTCCGACAGCATGTACATTAGCATGCATTCGATTGGATGCAAATGGAAATAATCTCTAAACAGGTATATCGGGACTCACTACGTTTCGGCATTTCCTTTTTTCTTTTTAAGCGGGTCAGTAGGTGGGTAGATCACTCTATTCTACAACGTTATCTCAGCGGGGGGAGGGCTGCTTTTCCTGCAATCTTTTTCCGAAATTCAACCTGCTGGTCAACCTCCTCCCTGTCGCTTCTTTCATCATTTTTTTGTTCAGCCTATTCCTCCTTGTATTTCATTTGAGTTGACGTCGGTAACGTGTGATCAGTGAATATTACTGGTATAGCTTGAAGGTTTGTTACAAGACTCTCTGTGATGTATTGCATTGTTCAATGTTTACCACAAGATATAGCCTTGCGTTTTAATCTCCGGTTAACGAATATATATATATATATATATACCACCTTTGCCATCTCCCTTTCCATTATGCTAGAGAATATAAAGTTCACTAAAGGCAAACAAAGGTTACAGTTCGCATTTTAAGAACAACATTTATTGGTATCCGGTGTTGGAAATCTAAATCATCGAATGCTGTTACCATTAAATCTAGTTTAGCACGTTTTCATGTATAGTTTGGTAGAAAGAAGAGAAGGTAGCACTTAGGAACGGTGTTTGCACATTGGATGTCAGCCGTAGCAGTGAGTTTTTCTAAACAAAGACAAGGAAAAACACAAGTACTCGCAGCTTACGATCAAATAGGCAGCGGATGGTAAACAACATGCCAAAGAGTAAGGCTTATGTTCTTCAGTACAGTTCAAGGTAGAGCGTGTGTACCTGATCCACAATTCTATGTCCCCGATCATTTCCAAACTACTACCTCGGTAAAGTCTCAACCACATCCTGTCCTTTTTCTGAAGTGCATGGCTTCTTTCTCATTCACGTCATTTACGTGCACGTCGTGGCGCCCGTAAAAATCGCTAATAATGAAGCCCGTTGCGGGGCGTCAAATTGCGAGTCCCAAGAAAGAATTACCCAGCTGGGACGCGCCCAGAAGTTGCTGTTTCTGTCGCACACCAACATCATGTCGCATAAAGGCACAGAGAAAACCTTGCAAAAACTTCAGGATTCTGTTAATAATGGCAACTATTACGAAGCACATCAGATGTATCGAACCGTTGCACGAAGGTAAGAAGAAGAAATAGACGCAATTTTCCCAAAGTGCTGCACTAAGCTATTAACTACGTTCTTTTGTTAAAGATATAACAAGCAGCAAAAATACAAGCATGCCATTCAGCTACTTCACGATGGAGCAGTCTCTCTGATGAAACATCAGCAGAGTGCTTCCGGTTCTGATTTGGCTAATTATATGCTTGACACGTACGCCACAGCAGCCGTACCTGTTGATGCCGATTCGTTAGGTACAGTCTTTTACTTTTTTCATTGTCAATGAATGTAGTAGAAGAAGCTTAACAATTTGTAGATCGTGTGGTCGAGATCCTTTCGTTATATCCATCAAATGAACCTGGCCGCAAGTCGTTTATTAGTTCTGCGTTCGGGTAAGGCTGGGGGTACCTGTACGTCAACGAATCGGACTCATGATCAGCAAAAATGATTTAGATGGACACAAAAGCAGGGCGAGTACCGTGAAGGTGATCCAGAATTACATGATTACGTGGGAACAATGTTTTATCATGGTAAAGAAACGATCAACCTGGAAGTGTACAGATTGATCTTACATGCAAAAAAAAGAGGGTCAATTCGCACCGGCTGAAGAGCATTTGTTGGTGGGCACTGACCAGAGCGCTGAATTACTTGGACAGGTGGCATATGATTGGGCTGTACAACAGAAGGAAGAGCAGAAAGGTCTTTATATTGCTCGTGCAGTACTCCAGTAAGTGCAACTTGTGAAAGGAGAGATTTCCCCCCCCCCAATCTTACGCGTCATACAAAAGGCTCCTGGCAATGAAAAACGTGCATCACGCCACGCTTGCCTTTAAGAGTTTCATGTCTGTACAGAAGCTGGAACCAGCAACTACATCAAAAGTGCGCCGGGCACCAGCTGACGAACCCACAGACGTTGCCGTTTTTGACGATGCCTGGCTGAATTTTGCACAACTGATCTTGCTGACGGTCCAACGAGATGCAGCTGAATTGTTTAAGCAACTGAAGCAGAAATACGCGGACCTGTACCGAGAAGAAAAGGGATTTGAAGAGGTAAAAAGAGAAAAAGGAGAGCATCAAGGGCGAAGTACGGTGCTAACCAGGAAAAAAAAACAGCTGTTGGAAGATATTGGTTCAGTGTTCTTCAATATTCCCAAACCCAAGAAGCAAGCCAACATGTTGCAAGATCTAATGAGTAGTTTCTTTGCAGGCCCGCAGCCGGGATCGGCCCCAGCGATTGCAGGAAGACCAACGAAATCATCCAATGTTGACCTCGATTAACATTGCACTTTAATCATTTGTTAATGTGAATTCATAAAAAAAGGAGATCGATTCAGATATCTATGTATCTTAATTGTTTATGCCTTCCAGATCTTATGTTCCAAGCCCATGTCGTTGTTTGGAGCCAGGCCGACACATGCTCTGAAGAAATTCTCAATAGCTGTGCGCTGTCTTCCGAGAGCATTGACCACGGGGGTTCCTGGCGAAACCATAGGTGCTTTGAGCATATCTAAGATAAAAACATGAATTCAGTATACCAAGTTACACAATCCCTTCTCTCTCTCTCTCTCTCTCTCTCTCTCTCTCTTTCGAAACTTACAGCTCAAAATCGACAAGACGCTATGGAACTTGCTGAACTCAGGCATGTCAGCAGTCTTGTACTCGATACGAGTCATCAATTCAGCCATCACGGCAAGATCGATAATCAGGGGCGAGGCCAACAACGAGTCTTCGCAGACATTGTACACAGAGATCGTCTGACGGCCACCCATAAAGATGTCGCATTCATACTCATCCAAGGCACGCTTGGAATCACCAACGGATGGAACGTACTTGATAACAACGGTGTGATCGGGATGTTCATCCTTCTTATACAGAATGTGGTTTGCTGCGACCATGTCATCAACCACAGTGGACTTGGAAATCTCTTTGCTTCTAAATTGTTTGTGCGACGAGAGGTTCTTTCCATCGTTGTTACCCAGATGGTTGTACGACGTGATGCCCACGGGTTTAATGCCAGCGTTTACCAAGAAATCGACGATGGCGGACTTGAATTTCGTCTGTCCAGACTTGAAATCGTCGCCACCAATGAATGCCTTGGTACGTTCGGCCAACTGAATAAGACCAGGAACGAAGGTGTTCTGCGGCGATCCATTGATGAAAGGCACGCCTTCTTCGATACACGCCAATGCAAACACAGAAGAGGGAGCAATTTCAGGATGAGAATTTTGCACAGCAGCCAAGAAGTTATCAGCCGTGTCATTCACGCCAGGTAAGATGTCAGCATAACGCTCGGTATTGGCAGTCCACACAACGATGACCTTGTCGAGGTTGTTAGCAGCCTTAAAGTCTCTAATGTCCTTGCGAATGTGATCAGTATGCTTGCGCTTGTCGTCACCGGGAATCAGATTGTCGGCACGGTCAGATTGGTTAGCGGCGATAAAGTCGGGGTAGTAGATGGAAGGCAATGGAACCATTGTAGCCATTTCCTCGGCCACTTGACGCTGGAGATCGTACTCAAGTACTTCAGCACGCTCCATGGCTTTGGCCAAGTTCTTCTTCGAGATATCCCATCCACCGAGCACCAAGTCAGTAGGGTTTACCAAAGGCAACATCTGCGACAATGGAATGTAGACATCCTCACCCTTGGCATCTACACCAAGACGAACAGTAGTGGCTTGGGTAACCGATCCCCAGTAATTGGGATGGTGCACGCCAGACTTGGTACGCCAAGTCAATTTGCGCTTGTGAGCAAGGATAGAGGCAGTCAAGGTTGAGCCATTGTTGCCACCCCAACCTACCATCATCAAACTATATATAACCCAGCCATTTAGATGATTACCTTCAGAGCCCATGATGCTTTTGCTAACTATTTATATTTTTTTTTTGCTTACTTACCCCACACGAGGGACAGTTCTTTCTGTCTTGAAGTGGAAGGTCTGCTCGACAGGCTCAACAACCAAAGAACCATCAGGTTGTCTGTTGACGATCGAGTTGGAATAGGTGTAGGTGCTTCTAATATGCTTGTCGGAGTAGGCGACATTGGGAGAGTTCACCTTGAACAATGGAGTGGCGACACCATTTGCTGGTGCACCATGGTGATTTTCAACATTAGGAGGAGACATGTTCGGCTGATCTTTAGAAGAGCTTTTTAGTTCGATCGCTGCACCGCTTGAATCCGCGGTGTTTGTTGTGGGATGAGAGAAGAAGGTTGGCAAACTAAATGATGAAGAAGCAAGTGAGTTATGGAAGAAATAAAAAGCCACACACTCGATAGTGAAAAGAGAGAGTAGATACGATTCTCTACGTACCGTTTTGAAAATTCAAAAGAAAGCGGGAAGATGCGTGTTCCTATTCAGATGCGCGTCCCTCGCTTAAGTTAGAGATAATATGAGAAGAAAACGAAATGAAATAGGACAGGGTATTTATTCATCACGGTGTTCCGTCGGAGATCACAAACCCAGCTTCCCGCCCGGAGCTTTTGACAGCAAGTCATCTCATCTCACAAGGCCGCTGCAGACAAAAAACGACGAGATGATCGACGTGATGCCTCAGAAGACACTTGAAGGATACATGGCTTTAATTAGTCAGCTTCACCTAGGATACCATCAGTAAACCCGAACAGTCGGTCATTACTTGACTTATTCTTCTTTGGTTGCAAGGACTTTAGATATTTCTTGGCGTGCCATCTTTTTTTCAGCCTCTCATTTTGTGACACTTGGCAGCATGCATCTCGATTCCCTCTCCAGACTCTACCAGATACCTGACTCAAAAGGGCAATTTTTTACTTCTAACAAAATATATCTACGATCTCTAGTACATTCTCTTTCGTGTTGCACAGTCTCTAGGCTCACGATCATTGTATCACCATTTCAACCACTTATCTACAAACAGCGCAGTAAAATAATAAAAACATAAACCACCCTCAAGACCGTTCACGTCTGGTGGGCGATCTGTCCAGATAATCTAGCATGTGTCATGTTATTGATTGTAATACGGAATACGGATTATCCTACTGGAGTAAACAAACAAGTGATGCTCAAAACATTCACATAAATCATAAATGATGCTCCTTCAGTGTAGGAGATATGAACATGGCTATAGGTTAGAGTGCGTATCGACCTCGTTACCTCATGCAGTCATAGCTGTAACCCACAGCACCGTATACAGTTGTTAACGAACTTGCGCAATACGCGGTCTATTAAGCTTCCAGCTGAAAGCAGAAGTTCTGTCCGGGGACCAAGCTGTCTTACCATATATATAAATATATATAAAGCAAATTCTTTAGGAGCACGCAACATTTCACAAAGGTATCCGAAATGGTAATAACATAGTATGGTGGTATTTGTTAAGAACTATATCATATGAAGGATAGGAAAATAAATGAAATTTGTTGTTACATGCAGAGACATGGCGTGATAGAAAGTAATTGGAAAAGGGAGGGGGGAGGGGGGAGAAGAGGGGAGATAGATAGTGCTGGTGTACTTTTTTGTTTTGTTTTGTCTTTGTACTCTGGCTCTTGATGGGTAATACAGAATATGCTAAAATTTTATGATAGTTGAGGGTCGAAAGACAAGCTTTCACGTCTGGCGTTGAATGCACCAAGGAAACCGAAACCGCCATTACCAGATGAACTGGGTGACATACAACTGCTGATCGAGTTTTGGCGAACGCCCTAAAAGAGATGATAATAAAGAAGTTACACAACTGGTCTTTTTGTTTTTGCTTCTTTTTTTCTTTTTTCTTTTTTACCAATGGATTTTTGCTATACGACAAACGGATACCACCCTTTGTAGAGTTGCTTAAAGGGTTTCCGTAAAGATCATGTAAAGCTTGTGTCGCGTAGGGTACGTCGTCAAACTCGACGAAACAGATCGGCCCGTTGGGTTTGGCACGAAAGGAGAGGCGTTTGTATCCCGCGCATTTGGAGAAAAGCGCCCTCAACTCCTCTTCATTTGTATTAGGAGGAAGATTGCCGACATACAACGTGTTACAGGGCGGGTTCTGGTCGGCCGGATTGGTGCTCCCTAAGATACCGAAACTTTGGTAACCTGTAGGTGAGGTGATCCCAGGTGACGGCAGTCCGCCTGTCGTTATTGTAGCAGAGGATGTGTTGATTGTCAAGTTTCCAAAGCGACCGCCTAGACTAGCGCTGTCTTGACTATGCGATTGAGGCGGTGGCGAAGGCGGGTGTTGCTGATGCTGTTGATGCTGATTTTGGTGATGCTGGTGATGCTGGTGATGAAGATGAAGATGATGATGCTGATGATTGTTAGAGTCGGCTTGACTAAATAACCCTGGGCTCAGTAGAGATGAACGGCGATCCGTGTGAAGAGGAGTTGATTTCGATAAGCAGTTGACAGTGGGGTCGTTGTCAAGTATGTTCGTGGAGCAGTATCGATGATCGGGGTTGAAACCTACGGGCGTACGTGCCGACGTTGATGCCATCAATCCGTTTCCGATACCATTTCCGTTAAAAACATCGCCAACAGGTCCAGAGCGACCATCTAACTTCTGAGAAACACGAGAAACAAAAGCGGATTCTGAGAAGCCTGAGCTGGGTGTTCCATTCATTGAGAATAAATCGGCATACATATCATTGGGTGGCAACATGTCCCCTGGAAGGACCGGCACGGAATGGAATGCCTCGTAAGCCGCTGCTTGACTTGTAGGTAGAGATGGCGGATAACGTTTTGTTTGCTGTTGCTGCTGTTGCTGTTGATGCTGTTGTTGTTGTTGTTGTTGTTGTTGTTGTTGTGATGATTGCTGTTGTAGCAAAATAGGGTAAGACTTCG
This sequence comes from Saksenaea vasiformis B4078, assembly GCA_000697055.1. Classification (NCBI taxonomy): domain Eukaryota; kingdom Fungi; phylum Mucoromycota; class Mucoromycetes; order Mucorales; family Saksenaeaceae; genus Saksenaea; species Saksenaea vasiformis. The sequence continues at coordinate 127,260 of JNDT01001931.1, read as the reverse complement.
TGTGTGCCGGTATGATCGGTGGCGTCTGATCATTCGAAAGACCACGTTTGGTGTGCAAATTCTTCTTGGCCATCTCCGCTTTGAGTACTGAGCCCTTCTCGGCGTCCACTTTTCTGCCACTCAGTATATCCTTTGCCTCTATTGCCCCAAGTCGGGTACGAAACTTTGCGAAACCAATCTAAAATAAGATTCAGTCTTCTTTTTTTTTGTTCCCTCTCTCGTGCTGTCAACTTACAATCTGCTTTCTACCGGACGGATCATCCTCCATATCCTTGCTTGGCACCTTGAGAGTGGCGGCTTCAAACGCAGGAGAAAAAATGAACATGTTTTGGAACTCACGTTCCTGCATGTCTTCAGGAAATCCGACTACAAATATCGTCGATATTTCCTCGCCGTTATTAGAAGTAAAGGAGGAGTTGTTGGTAGAGAATGAGGAAGCATGAGCGTTTGAAGAGATCGAGTTGCCGTTTTGCAGCAATCCGCTGTAAAGTCCATTAGTCATTGGCGCAACAGATGGCAAGGACCCTACGGCGGTCATGGCAAAAGTTGCAGATCAGCAGTCAGCTGTAGAAAAGAAAAGAAAAGAAAAGAAAAGAAAGAAAGGAAGTAAAGTTAAGAAAGCTGTTTTTACGAGAGAAGAGGAAGAAAGAAAGAAACAGTTGCTGCTACTCAAGGTTATTTATACAGCGTATTCGACACTTGGACGAGCTGCATACAATAATAATGGGATCCTCATCTTTCCCCCGAGATTTGGTCAAAAGTAACCGCTAATTTGAACAGCCAATCAAATTGAAAACTTTAAAAAGAAAAGGCTGACGCTTGTCACTATAGAGCTCAATTAAGAAACAGAGAGGCCCATATTGGAAAAAAAAAAAAAAAAGAATCGTGCCACATATAAGGTAATTACAGAAATGGACTACTTGTGAATTATTGTTTGCTCAAAGTAAAAAAAAGGGTTGTTTAGTCATATCGCACTGGTTTTCTGCAAAACAATTGACCTATAGTAGTAGTCCCTTAATTTTCTCCGTAAGCGTTGAATCGTTTATTTGATTTACAATGTCAACCACCACGTTTTACTTACAGGTTGAGTCGGCGATCATGATTTACGTTGCAGTTTCCTAAAGGCACCCTTGCTCTTGCTATCGGTCTACATATGACAAAGAAATTAATAATTTTAAGAGCAACGCAGCGGTAAGGAGCTTGTGCTGCAAACGAAATCGAAGTTGTTTAGAGAGTGTCGTGGGAAAATGGTATGCCGTCTTTTTCTTTTTTTTTTCTTCTTCTTCTTTTTCTTTTGACTGTGTCAGTTATTTGCAGTTGAGCTATTCTATGAGCTGATCGACATTGTAGCTGATGACAGACATTAGAATTGGCATTTGCGTGATATGCACTTATAGAGACACCAATTTGAGGCTGCAATGTTGTCCCATTTGTGCATAAATCTCCCCTTGGTGCATAAATACGGAGGAAAGATATGTTATGCTGTAAATGCGTCCATAATAGAGAAATACATAATTGGGAAACTAACCACCACTAGTAACGTAGCTATAAACAGATACTTCCATGATCCTTTCACCGAATACGCCACCAAGTAAGTTAATTCGCATTTTGCAGAGAACATTTCTGGTAAGAACGTCCACAAGTAGGCTGCGCCGGGCAGCAAAAATCCTGCACAGTACAGATCAGCGCACATTTCCTATAGAAATAGTTTTACCGTACCTAGAGCCGTTGTCAAAAATCCTCCAATAATATCAAACGTCTTTCCAAGCGAAGTGAGTGTGGCACCAAAGTACAATATGCCACCCGAAAGAACAAAGGTAGATAGGTAGTGCTCCCTATCGGTCATTACACGGTCTTGACCAACCCATCCCATCAGTTTGCCAAACGCATCGCGGCACGGATAGATGCATAGACTACAACGCAGGAGGATTAGAGATGCATGCATGGATCATAGGAAAAAAAAAGGGAAGGAGTGACAAAGCAGCTTACGGGAGAGATAGGACCAGAACCAGTCCAAGTATCAGGCGTACAATGTTGATTACGGGGTCATTTTCAGGAAAATTAAGAAGTATATTTATCTGCGTGTCCTTTCCGAAGCAGATATACCCCGCCACAGCGAATACCATATTGAAGATAAAGCCCAAGCTATTAGCCAAGACATTGAGGGAGAGCCAACTGGAAGGGCGCTGATCATATTGGCTGAGATAGATTGCGAGAGCATTTTGTGTGTAACCAAAGGAGAGACATAGTATAGATAATCCTTTGAAGACGTCAAATGATAAGGTTATGGTTTCCAACTTAATTTCGGATAATGGGGGCGCATAAACAGGCACTCGGACAAGGACACCAATCAGTATCAATGGCAAAAGCATGACCGAAATAGTAGACCACTTGCTGATGCATGAGACGTGGCGGGGAAAACTGAGTGGTATACACTGGAAAGAGATACTTGACCATTACCGAAAAAGAACAGTAGAACAAAGGCACACCTACGCAGAATACGCCAATGCAGAGAATTACCCATGTCCGGTCTCCAAAGGAAAAATAGGTTCGCAATAAACTTGGTATGGTGTCACCCAGTACTATTAAAATATATTAAATCGCTCAGTTATTGCGCAAAAAGACGCAACTCAACTTACGAATATAATACGATACTGCTGTCCCTGCCGTGTGAAATAGAAGAAGGAAATTAATCATGAAGGAACCCGCTTGACCCAGCAAGCAATAGCATAATCCGTCGAGACTATAGTGATTCCAACGTATCGCGCTGAGTAGAAGTAAGTGCATAGCGACACACGTCAACATTGCCACGAGTATGGAACCTGCAATGCCCATCCAGAAGCCACACATATGGAGAGTTAGAGGTAGTCCAATGACGCCTGTTCCCATCATAGCATTCACAAGATTCATTGATCCTTCAAACGTGCTGCATGTTCCGTAGCCAGGCTGATCTGCTTGAGGGATATCATTGATAGATGATTTGTGGATTATCGAGGTTCCGTACGTGGCTGGCTGCACATATTCATAGTAAGTGACATTGCTAGCAGAGGATGTCTCCGAAAAGCACTCGTCACTATTCACCAACGCCGTATAGAAGGTGCTTGCACTATCGCTGTAGACATCGGAACGTATGCTACTCATCCTGTTACAAGGAAGACGCAAGGGACAATCGAACAAAAAGAAATCCTAGAACGCAATGGAACCATTTTAAAGGTTGCGAGGTAAAAAAAAAAAAAAAAAAAAAAAAAAGGCCATGCAAGTGGAACACATCAAGGACGATCTATTGGCTCTTATTTATTTGTGGGCGTAACTAAGTTTGGATCGCCATGTATAAACGATCCAGATTACCTTTGCTATCAATGTCGATTTCTGAGAATTCATTAGATGACCGCATTGTTTTCGCTTCTGATACAGAAAAGAAAAACACAACATTTTGCTCCAGTTCATTATCCGTGTACATGCAGGAGAACCATGTGAGTCCATTGTTTGTGCGGAAGTTTCGGGATGATCCACTTACGGGTGACTGTCTGGATTGGTGCGAATTTCCTTTCCTAAGGACAACGTCCGCTAAACCCGTTCATGACAGCCCATCACTTCCGTCGCGCCATTGCACGACAACTGACGCGTCTCACTGCCGCCAATGAGTCCCACATTATTACGCTTCTCGGCACCCCAAAGTCAACAATGACACGGCAATTTGGGATACCCGTGCCAAAGCTGGCCGTGATGCTACAAGATCCTCCCTCCGACGCTGTACATTGGTGCAAGGAACTCTCCAACGGGGTACGTTTCTGAATTAGATCAACCTAATCTGACAAGATCCAAAAGTTTGGGTCGAATGAGCTTATTGAACGTGCAACGGCTACAGGACCCTTCCTGCACTTTGACGTCCGGCTTGATGAATACGTGAAGCAAACATTACTCCAGATTCACCGAGAAAACGATCGATATGGTTTTATTACGCCTGAAACTCGGAAGACGATGGTGCTTGATTACAGTTCGCCGAATATTGCAAAGCCCTTTCATGCAGGCCATCTGCGTAGTACCATACTGGGCAACTTTATCAAACGCGTTCACGAAGCGATGGGGTATAACGTTATTGGCATCAATTATCTGGGCGATTGGGGAAAACAGTATGGTAGGGAGTATGCATGAAAGGGGTTCGCTCCCTGTCAGGTCTATTTAATAAATGCTTATTATGATCGCACGTAGGGCTCCTGGCTGTTGGGTTCGAAAAGTATGGCGATGAAACGAAGTTGGAATGTGATCCAATTCATCATTTGTATGAAGTGTATGTAAAAATTAATGCAGACGCAGCAAAGGACCCCGAGATCGATCGGCTCGCAAACGAATATTTTAGTCGCATGGAAAAAGGTACAGTGACGATGGTTGTTTGGGACTTGTTGCTGATGGATAACCGGGGTCTGTTTAGGCGATAAAGATGCACTAAAACAATGGCTGCGCTTCCGGGATATGAGTATTGAGTCTTATAAGTCTGTCTACAAGCGCTTAAACATAGAATTTGATCATTATCTGGGCGAGTCGCAAGTGGAACCTTATATCCCCAAAGTGTATCACTTACTGAAGCAACGTGACTTGATCAAACAAACAGAGGACGGGGCCTGGATCGTAGACCTGGAGCAGTATAATCTCGGCAAGGCTGTGGTTCGGCGCGCGGATGGTACCACGCTGTATTTGACGCGTGATCTGGCGAGCTTGATGCTACGCCAGGAGAAGTTTGCCTTTGACAAGGCGGTGTATTCTGTGGGAACCGAGCAAGAATTGTACGTCAAGCAAGTGTTTAAAGTAGCACAACTCATGTTTGACACTCCTTGGTGTGACCATCTCCATCACGCCAATTTCGGCCGTATCCAAGGGATGTCGACCCGCAAAGGAACAGTCGTCTTTTTACAAGACATTCTTGACACAGCAAAAGAAAAAATGCTAGAAAACATGCGGGAAAGCAACCAGTTCAAATTTCATGAATTGATGAACGAGGGTGTCGGAAATCGAAAAGGTGAAGATGCTGTCGATTATGTGGCGGACACGCTAGGCACATCTGCAGTGATTGTGCAGGACATGGTGGCGAAACGCATAAAAAATTACACGTTTTCTTGGGATCGCATGACAGCAGCTCGGGGGTACACTGGCGTTTATCTTCAGTTTACTCATGCACGTCTATGCGGGTAGGTGTAGGATACAGACTGTCGCGCGTTCTAACCATTTGTTCTAGTATTGCACGAAATTCTGGGATACCTATTTCGTCCGACTGTGATCTGTCATTACTAAAAGAGCAAGAAGCCATAGAATTAGCGTTAGTCCTATCTCAATACCCTGATATCGTGCGTTCTGCGTATCAAACGATGGACCCATGTACAGTCGTACAATACCTCTTTAAACTCTCTCATTCGATTAGTCAAGCAAACACAGTCCTCCGCGTCAAGGGCACCGATCAAGAGCTAGCAAGAGCAAGATTGCTCTTGTTTACTGCGGCTAAAACTACACTCGCAAACGGACTCCGTCTCGTCGGTGTTGAACCTCTAGAACGGATGTAGCAATAATCCGAATGTACAAAAAGAGCAACACGAATAGAAGAAATCACGCAGATAGGACAGAAAACTATCATAATTAACCCTAGTGGCAGCATGTACTATAAAACTCCTTCCTTTAGACCACGTACACCACCGTTTACCATGATCGTTCTGCATGATTCTCTCTATTATCATTAATCGCCGTTTTCTGATCAATTGTGTCCAACGCTGGATTGAGACGGAAGAAGTGCGTCTTTAGATTTCGATAATGACCGTAATGGAAACGGCGCAGCCGTTTTTGTATAACAATGATTGTTATGTACCTCCTGTGGCACTAATAGGTCGTTGATTATAACGCGGAAACTTACTTTGCCAGCTGGTTTGAAACTGGTCCTTTTCTTTTGAAACCTTTCAGTTGTTGCTGACAAATGATTTCTCCTTCTTTTCAAAGCAAACCTCCAACAAAAGCGACCCGAATTTTTGTATCCCAAAATAGACAAAACATGAGCGTAATTTACGATAAATCACACAGATAGAGAGAATTAGTGAAATGGCCGGTTTATCCCCTCAGCTGTGTCCATATCGATCTTCAGCTTTTGCGATTTCCTTTCTTAGACTGTTTCACGAAAAAAGCAAAAAAGTATAACCTGATTTCCCGATGCTGTTCAGACTAATCATTAACCTTCTCAACAGCAATTGGTACGTATGACAAATAAGGTTTTCTGGGATTCCCCTTGGTGAGCCACTGTTGTGTCACTATATCCGCCGTTTTACGGCTTGTCCGATGTTGTAAAGAAATTTTGGATCAGCAGACCATTTCTCAGAGAATATGTATGGGCAAATAGCTATATCTTCTTATATGCACTCCATAGAGGAAGGTTAGCGAGGCAACTTGTGCTATGATCTCGACTCGACGTAATTCCGGTGATATTCTAGCGGGGAATAGTGGCGTAGCGAACTCAGCTTTTTGAACCAGTTAGTCATCTCATATATCACAGCCGATCTTCATGAAGACTGCCACTTTCCTTTCTGATCACACCGTCTTTTAAATGCTTGTGCCGACTATCTAATAAGTTCCCTGTCCATAAAAGCTTATTCTGATATGAAGGGAAGATCGAAACAAATAGCATGCAAATCTAAGTTACCGATCAACGTAAAAAGAATGATGTCCTGGCCTAAACTTCATGCCGAGTGACTAATGTCAAACAATTCGAGACTGATGCAGAATCATACAGAGAATCCAGCAACTTTGTATCTATCTGAGGATCAAGAAAGCAAAAAGGTAGTACGCACAAATAAGCACCTACTGGTGCCCGTGGTTTAGGGTGCTTTTGGGGATGTCTACGTTGATCCAAGATGGGCCCGTCTTGTACGACACTTTATTACTGAGCTTTCCAAAAAACAATGCAGCAAAAACTATGGGAAAATTTCACTTAAGCGCGCCTTGGGAAATTACAGTGTAAGGGAAAAAAAAATGAGACAGACGAACTATCTTTATAGCCATATAGAGCATATATTATTAATTAGGTAGATCTCAGAGCATAACAATATTTTTTTTCTCCACGAAGAATGCACAGTATGGCTATTGCCTTTGACCACCAGTTCTTGTTTTGTACGTTACACTAAAATATAAGTAATTTTTTTCCCTTTTTGGATGCAGGGACAAAAGTACAACTTGCCACAGTGAAGTATTTTCGGGTAACTCCGCGACCCGACCAACGTAATTCCTTTCACCATCAACTAATGTAAATAGATACGCTGGAGACACTTGTCAAGCCAGGACCAGAGATGTAAAGGATTAGGGGAGATCTGTAGATGGTAGTCAAGAAAATGGAGCAGTTCAAGCTCCATGCAACATAGAACATCTGGTTGGAGAACATGATTTGGTATAGTCTGCGGTTGTTGCTGATCTTCGAACATTTTCGTGAACAGAGAGTCCTCTGCTTTCATTAGTTGACATATGCTGGTTTCTGGCGGAAGTTCAACCAACAGTGATTTGATATCGATCCGTGTAGGGTCTGGTGATGGGATTTCTTGTGGTGATGGTTTAGCATTTGTCACTCGTATAATGCTTCTGTGGATATGTTTGGCAGCTACGACGTATGCGATCAGAAATATGCGGAGTATGCATCCAAGAGCTAAGTCTTCCGGGTATTTCTAAGTCTCAAAACGTTAACTCCGCGCGGATAAACCATTTGCTTACATTTCTTAGCCGTGCCATGTAGAAAACTGCGCAAGCGGTCGTCGTTGCAGGACAGACGACTGGTATCCCACTATTGCTTCTGCATGATTCTCGGATAGCTTCGTTTAGATTTGGTGCTGGTAATGCCGTTTTGGCCATCACATGGGAAATAAATGCGGCCAAGTGTTCGACTCTCTCTTTGTCTGCTATACCATCCCATTTCAGAAGCATGCAGTAAGCGATGCCATCTAAAATAAGAAAAGCCGAATTAAATATGGCAATCCGGGCGTGACAGGCAGAGGTATACTGAACTGATATATTGTGGATCAAGAGGTTCCCTATTCCGTGCATTGATGATATGGAATAGCAATATAGCATGTAACTCTGTAGAAGATGTATATGCCCGAGCCGCGAGATCGTAACGGATACAGTCTTGAAGTGGTAACGGATCCATGGAGATACTTTTAATAGAGATATCGGACATCTAAACAAGATAAAAAACGAAGAGAAAGATCCCTAAGGAATCGTTTTAAGCGTTCGTCACAAGAATAGAAAAAGCTTTTATATAGTGCGACATCACGGAGATCAAGTTGATCCGGCTCCGCTCCCGTTTTAGACAGATGCTGTCAGAGCCTCATGAACACATCACGGATAAATAACTCGCCGGTATCATTTTCGTAAATGGCATGTCTCCGATGATAGCTAGGTTCACATCGTCCAATGTCCGTTCTAGTAGGATGATCATTTATCTAGAGACTTCTATTAAAAATAGCAGGCATTAGTCAGTATCGCTCTATCACTGGACTTGAGTTTCGCTAAGTGCGTCATAGGGAACAGCTCTGATTTCGTAGTAGAGGGAGTCTTTTAAAACTCCGGATTCATTGATTGGACGGCTGGCAATATGCCTGGACCAATTTAAGCGAATGACAGCTCTAGAACAAAGTGCGGAGTACCCGCTACCCCAATCATATCTTTAGAACAAAGTGCGGACCTTCCGCGCTGGCGAATAAAATATGATAAAACAAAGTGCGGATATTAAACATTTGTTGACTAAACAATCGGTCCTTTTTGGGGACAAGCAAATGCTTTTGGTTCCTCATAGAAATAGCTTATATATAGCGTCCACCTTTTGACTCTAATCTATAAATTTTTTTATAGTTATAATGGATTGCAATCAAAGCCAGCCATCTCAGCAAGATCCAACACCTTCGGCTTCAACATCTGGTCTCACTATGTGTACGTATTGCTGTTGAACTCTCGTGAAATATACATTAATGCTAACGGTTAACAGCCGGCTCGTCTGATGAATTCAATAGAATGGAATTGGCTTCCACGGAAGAAACGCAATCAAATCCAGAGGGGCTTCCTCCAAGCGAAGACAACAGTAATGACGAGGCGTCAGATGGATCGCTACACGTTCAGTACCTGGCTAGCTTGCGAGATAGACTAAAGCATGAAATGGAACAATCGCCCAAAAAGATTCCCAAGTGCTATCAGAATCAGAGTTATTTGGTGACACCACCTAGTCCGTATTTTGCTCTCCGTGGCCAAACAAGATTGGACCCTTCACCGCTTTACTATCCTCGCGTATTTGTGTGGCTAGTCCATCTGCTCATCAAGGATTTCAAGTGCCCTCAATGCTCTAGAGGTTTTCGCGTACGTGGCTGGGCAGACAGACCAATTGCAATTTTTCGATGTGCACGACAATTTCTATATCATGTCGTATAGATGTCAATGCAAACGGTGCAGTCGATCATACTTGGGACATGACAATGAAATTATCAAAAATCTACCGCGCCCCTTATCCGAAGAATTTCCTGCGATACTTTCTCACCGCGGAGCAGTATCTCGAGAGTTGATGAATATGATGCGTAGCTGCTTCCATTCCGGAATAGGACCTGGTCCATTTTCTCGAACCATCGGTGAGCATCATCACCTATTACGATATATCTTGCTGATATTTGTTAGCTGGTTTTCTAATGAGTGTGCCGTGCAGTACGCATCTCTTTATTTGGGCCTTGTACTACTCGACACGACATTTTCCCTGTTATGGCTTAGCTAACGTCGTTTCCCACGTAATTCCAAACGAATTGTGACAGAAGAACAGCGGGGAGTCTGGGTGGAGTTTCTAATATAATGAGGATAGCAAATCTAGTGTTTTCCTCGTTTGGAGATAGAAACGGTTACGACGGCACATTTCCAAGCGCGAAGTGTTTAACGAATATGTACAATAATTGCGTGGAATTGCGTTCGATGGACCATTATCCGCATAGGAGTACAATTCTCAACACTGATCATAGTCATAGAGTGCGTAAGATAGTAAGCTATCTCTACTTTGTTTGACTAAACGTAATCCGTAGGTCCCAAAGTATGTCTCCAAATTTCTCATCACTCATGTTTCTGGTGGTCTTAGACAATGAATAACGGATTTATGCCTAGAAAGGAAACTGCCAGTCAAATCATCATAATTTATTATCGAGAAGAAAAACAGCGCCTGTCTAGTTTCAGTTAGTATAGATATAATACTTAGATACAGTTGGAAAAGACAACATGGAGGTTTTGAATAAATCTGTGTAAACGGTCTCAAAGCAGTTCTACCCGTTTTCTCTGGTACTAATTTCATGTGAAGGTTGGTTTGCAGATGAAGAGACGTGCTGATGTCTGACTCGAATAAAACGTGACCTAAACATGTCTGATCTATGGTGCAATAGATTGAACATCTACGGTGTGATAGATCCTTTTCTTAGGAGCCATATCAAATTTCGTGGCTTGGAGATCAATAAGGTTTAGGGGTTTTGCTGTTGCACAAGCTATGGCTCCAAAAGATGCCGGTCGGATTAGGTATGGTTTTTAAGAGATCTGGTGATAGATCAACAACAGTGATTTCTTTGTATTGTGAACTATAAGATAGGGACGACCACCACATTTCAGTCCTCATTCTCTTACTTTGTCGCTTTTGCCTTTATTATGGAGGAGGAGGTTCAGGAACCACCTCGCCGTCGGAGACGATATGGATATCAGCATAGCCCTCTATCCGACCTGCCTGGTCGTGATTATTCGTTTGTGCGTAAACTAAAGCTGTCCAATTTCCTGCAAGAGGACTATAAGCACCTGAGGGCATGTGTACCTTGTTTTTCTCTGGACAAAAGCTAAATTCATTGATGTAGGTTGCTTTTCGTGCACTTGCGGAAGAATACGCCGCTGCTTGCCAGTGTGCAATGTTTCTCGTGAACCTACACATTCGCCGTTGGCTCGAGGGCCAGATAGAACTTTTCCCTCCGATTTTCAAGGAATATTTCTTCACTGCTGCTTTCAGGATGGGCAGCGAGATCCCGGCACCAATGTCAGAGTAGCTTTTGTATGATGTTACTATAATTGATCAATCAGCAGGCTGAAATTCTTTGTCTTCTGTATACTTTGTAGTCCGCCTATCGATGGTGCGTTGACCTGAGAGAAACTTTTGAGACCGTGTTTAATTTGTCCAGATTCGATCCACAAACATCAGAAGGTACATAAAAGGACTTACGCCTTTTAAGGATATTCATGTATTATTAGAAAACTCTTCTCTCCCGACACTGACGCACGTCTTAAGAGACCTGGCTTTTTCGTTTGCAGGGAAAATAACTGCCAGTGAGCGCTTAATATCAAAGAGGCAAAAAGGCAGTTGTATATTCACGTTTTTTCGCCTTCGTAGACACCTTTGAACATGTCACGACAAATCTCCCAGTCTACATGAGAAGAACAATGTGAATGGCCTAGGTATTATATCTTATTCATTTCCTCTACAGTAGCTAATGTGATATTTGTAATTCTAGCAACTCGCTGCACGAACGCAGTCTTGGCACAGAACAATTTCGACCATAACGCATGGCCAGCGTTTGGTACTGATGCGGTTGCAGAGTTCGAAGCATTCTATACGTAGGTCTTATATGATTGTTAACCATTTCGTGATTGTGTATCACTAACTGCTCCATGTCTTATAGCGAGTTTCTGTGGACTTACACGGAAACCTTCGGAAACACGGACATTTCAGGCGATTTAAGCGATGAGCAGAAGGAAAGTCTACTTCTCTCCATGCTACAATTTTCTTTCCAGCTGCTTAAACAATCGAACAAGTACGATGGAGAAGGCTGGTCGCTACTACCGTTAGCAAAAAATCAAATAGGTATGGTTGAATGAGCGAAAGCCTCTACTTAGGTATTATGGCCTAACATGCACGCTATAGGATATGTGCCGGTTTCCCACCCGATCCTATACTGGATTTTGCAAGGTGTTGCTGTGGACCTCCCGGACCATCTGTTCGTAAGTGATCTACAAAAAAGTAAATGAAAATTAACTAGCCTTCCAAAAGCCTCCCTTACACAATCCCCGTGTTTTCGCCAGTGCGCACTGGAGCGCAGTTTACCGTGAGCAGCTTTGGGAAGAGATTTTTTGTATAGACCGCGTCATGCCTAGGCGTTGGCGTTCGCAAGGTTTGCTTATAATCGATCACATGTAAATGTTGATCTCATCATTCTTTGCTTAGGAGAAAACAATGAACAGCTTCCACAATTCGAGTTTGACTACGGTTTCGAAACAGGCGGCGTGATGGCGGCCGTTAGGTTCAAGTCTCGTAGGCCGAATCGAGGTATGGTTAATGTTTGCCACATTATGAAGCAACTAATGGGATATCTGCGTCTCAGCTTCCTACCCTTCATCCAGAAGAGACTTCCAATTCTTGCCCCGAAATAGAGACATGTCTGTTGTCCAACGTGGTTTATACCACTTAAACAAGGAGCCCACAGGTTTCACTGCAGCACAAGACCTAGACCCCGGATTGACCCGCATAGTGGGCATTAACCCAGGTATGTCTCCCGCTCTTGAAAAAATTCAGTGATAGCTATATATCATATAGGCATCCGATCCCTGGTAACTACTGTTGACACGGCGGATAACTTACGTGATCGGCAAACAAGGCAGCACCATATGTTTACGGTCACGAATGATTATTACCAGTAATATAGCAAGATGACGTTCGTCATGGTGTGATAACCATATCAATTTCCAGGAACAGCTCCAAATTCACCTGGAGTCTCCAAATGGAGCGGAAGAACCGCTTAGCTGCGAATACGCAGCAGGTGTATGATCGTCTGGCGGAGCACCCAAGCACGCAGGCTTCACTGTTAGGGTTTCAGAGCTATCTTTCGACGCAATTTGCGGAGAAAAATAGGTACTTTCTGAATATATATCGCTCGTATGTGTCCGTTCTAAAAGGATTTTGCTAGGACTGAGGAATACAATCGTCATTATCGTCACAGAGAAAGACGTGGGCTCCTGGAATCTGCGAGAAAAATGACAATGGACGTTATTGCGGATCAAGCTGCAGGCTTCTATCCTAATACAAGTTTGGTAAGCCCATCAACGTATCGTACGAGTGCATTAATCGTTATGCGAATAGCCACCTGTCCAACATGTACACAAAGAGAACAAGAGGCACCGAAAACGAAGACGCCGGCAGCACCGGCGAAATCAGGGAGGCTGCCAGCGGGACCAGCGCCGGGTTCTAATCGCTTATGTTTGACGCGGACCTACATACCAGCACGTATACGGCGTATGGTCCTCTGCCAGTCAAGGCAAGCATTTGATTCATGTTGATATTGAATTTTTAATTGCTATTCTATGTAGACGTTTGGCAAAGTCTTGGCTCGGCGATGCCCGGTGATATGTGTAGATGAGTATAAGACCAGCAGGGTCTGTAGCGTCTGTCATAACGATACTATCCAGCTGCGTGATCCTAACCTACGCATTTGCAACCACAAGTATGTATAATATGCGACCAAACACAGCGAAAGTCTAAACATTAGAAATCGTTCATTAGAAAAAAGTACCTAAGCAAGCGCCCGAACAAGCGAAAGCGGCAATACTGTCCCGACGAAAACGATGAACTATTGCACGCTACATGCGAAGACAAGCCTTTTTCCTTCATTTTGCATTACAACATGTGCTTTGTTTGATTGTGTAGACAGGATAAATTATGTCTGTGCTAATAGGCATCGCTTGAGAAAGCAAACGTTGCGGCAGTTAGCATCACGACAGATCCGTGCACGCAATATCGCTTCAAGACCTTTGCAGTGGATAACTACACTATGGAAAATGGGTTTCTGATTGACTACTTTTCCTTAAGAGAAAAATAGCCCATCAGGGTCCCGTACTACCTCAGTTCTCGATAGACTATTTCTTTGTTAAGGAAAAATAGTCAAGCAGGAACACATTTTCCATAGCGCTACCGGCAAATGACTGTGCTTTTCTATTTTGCTCGCCGAAGTTCACTCTATTGACAGTATCATGGCTCCGTTCTCGTTTTCAACGCGCGATCAAGGGATGCTTATCTCTCTAAAGACAGAGATCAATAGGTACAGAAGCTGAATGCAAGGGGTGTCAATCAATTGAGTAACGGTTCAGGTTTTGAGGCTAGCCTTGCTATTTACTAATTTTTTTTATCTTTTTAATATTCTATTTGTCTATTCCAAAATGAAAAGTAGGTACATCGATTAGTTGCTATGATTATAGCTGTTTTCCAAGGCTCCTTGGATAATCGACAATACGCGATGTTTATCTAGTAACTTTTGTCAAGTCGTCCAACGCGTTGATCGCAAGGTTCCACAAGCATCAAAAGTTTGGCTGCACCCTCCTCTCGAACAAAGAAAGGTGAATGCTTTTGATGATTGTGGCAAATTATTTTTAATAATAAAAACCGTTCTCTGAATACGATGGCTGAGAGTAATAAAACCAAGAGCACTCAAAAGGAGAAGATGGTGACAGAGCAACGGCAACGGCAGCGGCACTAGTGGCAACGGCGGCAGCAGCCAGCGATGAAGCAGTGCAGGAATGTCCATCGTCTTTCCAGGGTACAGTATGATTATCATAATTATTGGTGCATGCATTCTCGTGCCTGTCCTTTGCATCAAAATCCATGACCTTGAGATCAATCGACTGAAAAGACGGCTGGGTTTGAGTAATCGGACTTTGGCAGCCGTTCCGGCGCGAAATGCAAAATGGACAGTGACGAACAAAACGAGCGATCAACTCTTTAGGAATCCATGAATACCGTCGACGCACCTGTCAGATGGAGTTGGAATGGAGACAGTACATTAGCTTCCTCTTTTTTTTTCCTCTTTGCATTCAGAGATTTACCAAAGCTGACGTTTTGTCTCTTCCGCCATGATGTGCTTCCCTGTGTGCACGTACCAGAATGCCGTAGATCTGTTCACGCATAGCCACTGGTTTATTATCGTGACAAACGATATCACAATTGTCGATAGGTGCTAGTTGGAACATTTTTTTCACCCAGAAGCGGAACTGCGCGGTGGAGATAGCGGTATTCCTGGGATCCTTGAGTACTTGTAAAATAAGAGAGTAACGATGTTGGTCGACAAGTGCTTTATCACGTTTTTTTGATGATAGGTTTTGTAGGTATTCTTCCACAATGGCATCAAAATCTTTGTTAGATGGGTACTGATCGCGATCATTGACCAACTGAGGATAAAGTCGCTGTTGAACCTGACTACTGGATGCAGCGGCAGTGGCAGCGGCAGCGGCAGCTATGGCAGCAGCGGCACTAGTCGGTTTGTTGTTATGGCGATAACTAACACCCAGTTGCTGGATTTGAAGTGGATTCATAACCCCAATAATACAATATAAGTTTTTTAAGTAAATACAAAATGGACACAAACGTCAGGGGCGTTATACTACAAAGAGAGAACAATAATAAATGAGCTGGCGTTTGTCTCTTTTTCTTAAAAAAGGATTTATGAAAACCAAGAGTATACGTAACAGACCAAAGTATACAACAGAGAAGAAATGAGATATGAAAAAAAAGAAAAGAATGAGAATTCAAGAGCAAAAGAAAGTATTGTACAAAGGAATGATGCTGTGCAAACCTTTTTTTTTTTCGGCATAATCGGGTTGAGCATGATCATTCAGTTATTTCTTTCCTTAACACGCACGCACTCAGAGACTCACTGATACTTATACGCGCGCATAGAGAGACAGGGAGGGATAGAGAGGGACAGATAGGCAGAGACAGAAACGTACGCACACGCCGTTGATCTCGGGGAAGTCATTTTTGATTCCTGTGTCATATCCATTGGTAACTCTAGAAGAACTTCAATGTTTGCTCTTTATATTGGTTTAACTATAAGTCTAATCTCTTTCTCAACCCCCAGTAGAAAGTAGGATAACAAGATTAACATCGTATCGATGCGTATTTTTGTTTCCTCATCAAGATCACCTTTTACTGGCCAACTTGCTCACCTCCCATCTCAAAATAGAAATTAAACATGCTTCATGCAATATGACACTTCACGTTCGTTGTCATCACCCCTTCCCTCCTTTCATAATATTGCTGCCCCGTGTCAAACTGTGACAACAGTGAGAAAATGACGTGCAATAACTGACACTGCATTTCGTGCAGTCAGAATGTAGCATCATGGTGCCGCTTCGAAAAGCTATAGCTGCTATTACCTCTTCTACCATACATAACAATGAAAATCTGCTTGAAAGTTAAAGTTGGAGAAGATGCTTCTAGTACTTTTCCATTTGCTTTTATTGCATTGAATCAAATAAAGATATCTCATTGACAAGTATATTTATGGAATATTCTGCTTGGTAAACGTAGTTTGACAATGGTGTACATCCTTTTATTCTAATCATAGTCCTTGTTGTCTGGTAGTAAGACCGACTCAGGACATCATAGTAGCTATAAGAAGGTCATTTCAATCAGTCCCACTACACAGCAAGGCTGGACGTACACAGCGCTCTACTTCATCCACCAGAAATGAAGCTGTATTCTGCCGTCGATCATAAGGCAAGCTTGTTCGTGTGGCAATCTAATTCAGATTATCTAACCATATTGGCTATCCCTTTACTAAGAACTTGGGACCATGCAACATGAGCAAAAATAAGTTTATACTAGAGTTTACTTACAAGCAGGACTATGCTATGGAACGCTGTCAAGACGAGGAATGTCGTCGATAAAAGTATGGAGCAAACGTACAGCAGTCGAGAGGACGGATTGCAGCTCCCGTTCGGTTTTTCGGGAACGAGCTACATCGCTGCGCTACGTAACCGACACCTGATGCTAGACCTCTTAAAAAAATCAAAAGGGAAAAGAAATGGAAGACCCTGTTGTTATTATTCAGGTGAGTGAATCTTGTTTCCACTTTTTGAAATATGGAATACATCATGCATAGCTGAATGTCATTTCAGGAAGCGCCTAGTGAAGTATGGTCTGTAGAGATTAACAAATGATTATAGGTGCTCAGTGTTTTATGTTGAGAACGCGATATTCATCAAATAATACACAGAGGATGCCAATCCGAAACACCCAAGATACCATCCAAAGTTTGGTGGACATAGGCGCGTTTGCGCTGGAGACGCTTTTTTCGTTAAGCGTGCATACAGTTACCATGCACACTGCCGCGTTTTCTTTCGCGTTTTTTGTTTCATTTGCGCACCCTCTGACGCCTTCTCTTTTAGAATGAGCCTTACACTATCCATAAAACGATCTTGTTCCAAAGTAAAGGAAAAGGTAAAAAAAGAAACCATCATTTTTTTAATAGTGTAGTCAATTATAGTTTTGTACTCTTGCAATGCTTTACGACGTTCCAGCAACAGATAGCCTATGATACTTATTAGTTTGCTATTTTATCTTTGTCCAGCACTTACTTTTTCAAATGTTCCATAAACACTTGCAAACTGACATCATCAGTGAAGATGGCAGCTCCTTGAGGTGCACCATACGGACTACCCGAAGTATGTGTTGTGGAAGGGTTTAATTTGGAGAGCAAGAATCTAGCTTGCGATCCGCCCTGGTCGCACACAATGTATCTTGGCACAGGGAATCGGTCCATCAACAAATCTTGAGCATCCAACACAGGAGCTTCTAACAGTTGCTTAAAGTTTTCGTATCCTTCTTGATCCTGGTATCCTGCAGCACGCCATTGTGCAATGGTTTCACCATGGAAAATAAGCAGATGGAAGAATGTGTCAAGCAGGAGAATAGCGTCAGGCTTGATGGAAATGGAATCCAGTAATACGGGTTGAGGCGGGGAGTCAAAACCATAGGAGGTCAAGGTTGGCTGAATCATGATAAGTGAACTATCCACATTCTCTCGATTCAAGACGTGTCTATAAGCTGTTAGCAGATCTTGTTTTTGCCGCATCTAGATTTGCAAATTACTTACCGATAGAACGCAGTCTCGTCGGGTGAGTTATTGAACACCTGCAAGAACTGACTTCTTCTCAAATGGAACATGAATTGAGGGTAAATAGAAAAGTTTTCCGACAAGCGGAAGCTGTGAGGATCATCTTTTCTATAATCTGCGAAGCGCTGACAAAGTCGGATCAACATGCGATCCAACCATCGAAGCACATCGGGACCATCGTCAATTTCTCCCTTGAAGACAGCAATACGGGACATCAGCACAGCGGCTGTCTCTTGGTCGAAGGAATTTGCGATTTCTGGGCTCTGGCCCTCTGCAAAGTTTCGTGCTACAGTGGTCACGCGCAGACGGAACTGGCCGCTGGAATGCTGATAGTGAGTAACAAACTGAATCAGACCACGCGAACCAGGTTGGAAAGCCGCTGTCGGCTGGTTGACCACTTCAAAGTAAACGCCGTTTGTTGTCTTGGATGTAATAGAGCACATCTTCCAAGCAGAAGTGTTACCAATACCGATCTCCGTTTCTCCAACATATGTCGACTTCTTATTGGCAGACACGGCGTGACCAATCATGCCGCATACCTTCAATTCGCGAGTAGTCTATGTAGATAACAAAAAACAGGGTAGGTTACACCGACTTGAAGCGCGATAGATCTACTCACCTGCACATCCAACGTCGCGTTGAAACCCATTTGCAAATGGCCCTGGCTGTCCTTCTGGAAGACACGCTGGAAGCTCTGCTTGAAGATAGCGGTATTGAACGAATCAGAAAGGATCATGAAACCACCTGTTGAGTTCACCATGGACTTCATCTCCAGCAAACCAATTTGATCCAAA
Source organism: Saksenaea vasiformis B4078 (assembly GCA_000697055.1). Taxonomy (NCBI): domain Eukaryota; kingdom Fungi; phylum Mucoromycota; class Mucoromycetes; order Mucorales; family Saksenaeaceae; genus Saksenaea; species Saksenaea vasiformis. The sequence goes on along the minus strand of JNDT01001931.1, from coordinate 108,509 downwards.
CAGCCAGCAAAGATATCAATAGTATGTCCATTGGTAGCAGCACGCTTTGCCAATCCATCATAGAACTGCATTCACCATATCAGACACAGCTCATTCACATTATCCTTTGTCTTACCTTGATTGCTTTCTTGTAGTGTTTGGCAGTTTCCTTCTCAATATCGTGGTGGGAACGAATAGGTTCTCTCAATTCATCGCCAACGACCATACCAGGTCCCTCAGTAGCAGGACCACCGCTGAACAGCATAATACGAGCACCGGTATTAGGGAACGACGTCTAGTCAAATCCATAAGTATGCGAATCGAGACGACGCCTCACAAGTATACCTCTAAAAGGCCAACAGCCACGCTCATAGCGACACCTGTGCATCGCTGAGGACGCTTATCGTTGGCAACGGGCCATGGGTCGCGCTGGAGATTTTCCAAGATGGAGGTCAACACAAACTCACATTCTTTGACTGGAAGCAAGAATCTTGTAGAAGCGAGTTAGCCATCTGTACTTAAAACTAAAGCTGCATACCTGTTGGCAGACATGGTGGCCTGCGGAGGTTGGCCTGGTCGAGCAGCAGGTTGACCGGGACGAACGGTTGAACCTGCCAAGTCAAGCATCTCCTGGATTTGCTTTCCAGCGTATTCCTTCGTTCCACGGAACACGTAGGACTTGGGACAATCTCCAAATCCAAGTTCATGGATTTGCGTCTAAAAAAATACGTATGTTCATTCAACAAATGGTCGTCCTCCCACTGAGAATGCTTACCATTGTTCCATATGTAATCAAACCAACCCAGGCATAGGATGGTAAAAGGCTCAAACTAACAATAAGAGCATCTTTAAGAGCCTTAAGATCTTCCTCGTCAAGACAGGTATCGACCACGTAAAGGAAAATAGGAGGGATCTGGGCAACGCGGTTCAAGTTATATTCGATGGTCGTGTATTTCGGTAGAAGTTCGGCAGGAAGGTTAGTGTTTGAAATGTCCTTATAGTGAGGAGGGAAAGCGTTTCTTTGAAGACAGAAAGGACAAATCCAGAGCTTCCCGCGGACATCAATCTGGCTATGTTTTTGTCGTTCCATGGTTATCATCTTGCTATCGTTCATGGCTTCATGGCTTACCAGTAAGGATTCAAGATAGCTCTGCATGGTGCTTTACAGGTAACGGGTTCGTACCATATAGGGCTTTCGACAAAGTCTTCACGTTCCTTCAAGGGTGTGTATAAACAAGCAATGGGGACAACAGCCTTTGTCGCTTCGATGCGTGATGATGGCCAGGCATTCCACGAAAAACGGATTCCATCCTTGAAAATAATAAGTCTCCTCGTCAGAATACTTGTTTATCAAGTCATTTCATACCTGCTCTTCAATTTCGTCAAAGTTCATGTTGACGCGTTTAAAACTGTATCAGTCAGAGGATGAGTCTTGTGCCTGCGATGTGGCGATAGAATATTGAGGCGGAAATTGAAAAAAGACATACGGGATGTACACGTGACTGATAACTTTTGAGTTGGCCGAGGCTTTGTCGTTAAAGGCATCTACTGATTGAGTCTTCGCATTTTTTATTTTTACGTAAACATAAAATCTGATCGGGCGTTGACAACACAAACTGAAACGAAGGAAAATTTGCAGGATAATCCCCTGTTTTAGTGTCGTATCTAGATGTGTAACCAAACGTCAGCTGGAGGTAGTTATACAATACATCGAAGTTACCTACTATAGCTGAGTTGACAAGCATAGGATGGATGAATCATTTGCCTATTGCGTGGGAACAAGCTATCAGGTTATGGATCCGATTCCGCTGTATCCGAATGCCATTATGCATCTACATTGACAGATAGTGGGTACAATGAATATGGGCATGAAAATATTTCACAAGTTGATGTTGGTAACATCGATCGATGCAATATCATCAAATAACCAAGAAATAGCAATTGTGCGTTTTCCAAGATATCAACCGCTATCTGAATGAGATAGTATGCAGGTTACCGCACAAATTTTGCGGGTGTCGTTGATTTATGGACAAAATTGGGGGGGGGGGGTCACTCCGCAAAGGGCCTTCCACTATTTTCCGTTTTCTCATTGTCCATTTCTTTCATGCCGGGTCATCCCCTCAGCCTATTCTTCTTGTTTTTACTTTTCCCTTTGTCAATAGCGCAAAGTTTTCAATATGCCACCCGTTTTCCGCAGAGTAAATTATACAATCTGTCCCCAAAATCAATAGGTCTTGGTGACGTTCACGGAACCGTTGCAGCTTTTGGAGACTTCAACGGCGATAAATTGTGAGTTAGATGGAGACATGTTCGAAAAATGTTGATCCGTCTCTTTTGCTTGCAGTACAGACTTGTTTGTTCTTGGATCTGATCAGCGGTCTATCTCAGTTTATACGTGGAACCATCGTACGCATTAAGCAGCACAACGTATAGCACTATCAAAGACTTACTCTCTGCGCAATTTCTAGAAACATTTACTTTCTCTGCATTACCTAACGCGCCCCACATACAACAAGAAGAGTTTTTAATTACCAATGTTGTACCAGGAGATTTCAACTACGATGGCAAACTCGATCTGCTGATCATGGGTCAGGAAGTCCCAGAAACAGATAGCGAAATTAGGATGAGACTCTATACAGGCAACGGAAATAACACTTTTTGTAAGTAGTTTTGAATGATTCGCTACACCATTGCTAATATTCCACTACACAGATCCCGATTATATCTCACTGCCATCAGCAAAGCGAGCATTACCGATGGTTCTTGACATCAGTGGAGATATGAAGCCAGATATTCTTGGTTATGCCTATGAGAACAAAAACCCTGCAGAGTTGAGTATGTGGATAAATACGGCCGATCCTTCCAACGCAAATGCGACATCTATCTACAACTTGTAAATGAGCTTCGACGCGGCGTACCCTTCTCTTTCTTTGTATTGAGCTTATTTTATAGAACGTCTGCATCGCATCTATTTGACGAAGCATACACAAACAAATGTACCTGGGCACATCCGCATTCAAATGCGTTCCTGGACCTTGATGGAGATTGTTTAGCCGGTGCGTTTGTTATACAGCAGCGAGACTGGAGCCGCGCTCATATGTTTGACAGACCTAGTGTTTGTGTGTGAGGCATCTAATGGCCAAAGACGACTCCAACTATGGACAAATCAAAGGGAAAAGGGGTACAAGATGGCAGATGAGCTATCTCTACCCGCAGGCGCCGGTGCTGTTAGTTTCGCCGATATGGGTAATACACTCTGACGTTCTAGATGCTGGCTAACACGGGACTAGATGGAGATGGTTCGATAGATATGGTCTACCCTGTGTGCAATGCCAAAAAATGTGAAATCCACGTGGCGTACAACCAGCAAATGAAACTTTGCACTGAATCTGAAGAAGCAGCGGAAGGACACTCATGTCGAAAAGCTCGAGACCTTTGCGTCGCTGATCCCGATTTCAAATTTAACTTTAGCGATAAGCAGAGTGGGGTAAGGGACCTTTTTTTTCTTGGAGTGGCATAGTCTTATAGCTGAGTTCCTGGCGTAGAACTATGTCATCTTCGATATCAGTGATCATTTAGGATCAGGCGAATACGTAAAGCTGGAAGATACGTCCTTCAGGGGAAAGTTACCAGTATTTGTTCACCCAGGTAAACTTACCTCGAAGTATATAAACATATCAACTTACATCTCTGTCGTGTACAGGTGATTACAATCTTGATGGTTATCCGGATCTGCTCGTCACCACGAACAAAAGGGCAGTGCTACTTCAATCCGTTCTTTGCACACCTGAATTGTGTTCCAAGGAAGCCACTGATCTGTCCAAGAGATCGTTTTCCCTTATTGTCAAAGGAGCTGAGTCTTTGGAGAAGATAAAAGACCCTACACAAGCTGCCTTTTTCGATGTGGATGAAGATGTAAGGGGTCTATCCTTGTGACAAAGAATTAACGGTCGCGCAGGGATCTTTGGATATTCTTGTGCTGCAATCTCGCACGGCATCCAATGCCGTGGAAAGAACTCCCAATTTTGTAATCAATAACTTTTTCAACGATGCATTCTTTTTAAAGGGCCTTGGTAAGCCTCGTAAATGAACGTGCTTGATGGAATGAACTAATCATGATGGATTGATAGTTTCTAATGGCGTGTGTCCAAGTTACTGTCCAACAGAGCCTGCGTTTCCATTTCCAAAGGTAATGTAAAAAGGCTACATAGTAACAGTGTGAGTTTACATCGGATGTATTAGCCATACGGGGTGAACTATCATGGAGCCACGTTTAAATTCACGGTGCTAGATACCTCCGGAGTTAAACATGCTCACCAAGGTATTAAAATTGTCCTTTGCATGTTTTATTCACCTCATTGTAGTTTCACAACTATCGCAGTCTGCTTATTTACCCCTTCAAACGCCTTACTGCCTCTTTGGACTGGGAAGAACCAATAACTACGTAGAGGAGATGTTCGCAGGCACGACACGCCACCAGGTACATTATGAATGCAGCTGGAACAGTAACTGAATCTTGTTTACTACAGAAACAAAACTACTTCTTCTATGAGGGGGTGATTCCAAATTCGCAGTTAATATTCATCCCATATCAACCCGAGAACGTTCAAGACAGCTCAACGTAAGTAGATTTAGTATTTTTATGACGATCGATAACCGGCAGCGTTGTAGATGGAAAGTGGAGCTTTATATCCAACCAGCGGACTATGTCCCCTGGGTACTAGTGGTTCTAATTGCGGCAGCCATTATCCTTGGCATTGTTGTTGGTGTGTTGCATTGGATGGAAAAGCGGGAGGATGAGATGGAAAGGAGAAAAGCATTACACATTATCAACTTTGACGCCTTGTAAAAATAATCTAAATGTAATTCTATTTCGTCACAGCCATGAATATTAAATATAACCACTTGTCTTTTTTATCGACGTGTAAACGCAAGACTTGTCTATTGATAGCAGAGTTGCAGAGTTGCTCCTGAGTTACAAGTACAAAGACTGTCTATTGTCTATTCTTTCTCGTAAAGTTGTTCCTTGGTTTGGGCAGCAGTCAAGTTCCATTTTCTCTGTATACAAAAAAAAAAGTTATTTACCACGCTTTGTTTTATACGTCCTGACTTACATTGGTTTGGGTAGCCAAGTAGATCAATCCGGCAGGAACGACGGCATACCAGAAGAGGGTTCTTCTCGTATTTCTCTTGTTCCAGTTAAAGTACAAGTGTGTGTTTTCGCGAACATGTGCCCATCGTTCAATGGCAGGGTCGTGCTTCAGTCCTCCCATATTGTCGAAGTTTAACAAAGAAAAGGAGAAATTGTTTGTGAGCCTCGGCGAAGAAAATTTACATGCTGACGTAAACCGGGGATAGAATTACTGTTTCGGTATAGACCCCACCCAGGGCAGCCAATAGATGGACTTTCTAACTCGATCAACTCAGTTTACATATCTCAGTTTGCCGCAACACTACGTGCATTTCACAAGAGGACGAAATGCAGGCCTAATAAGTCCACTAGATGAGGGGTTCTCTAACTGTCCTGCCATAATAACTGGTTCTGAAGCAATTCTTAGATATCGCCATACGTACTAATTCTGATTGCTTATCACCGTGAATTACAATGTGCTCCTACAACGAGATCATCACAAACTGTAGAAGATGATAAATATTTGTTAAAATATGGTCAGGGCAGTTGATTGACGTTTAACCAAAACTGGTGCTGGTCAAGATCGACAGAATATGGAACTCCGCACCTAACTGTTTCTCAACATTTAGCGGGCCATTTTCACGGTCAATTGTTTCTTTCATACAGAAGAAGAAGAAAAGAGACTTTTCATGGAAGTTATGAAGGTTGCTATCATCATTCAACATGGGATGGGATTGCGATTTGACAAGAATAAATAGTCTCCTGTAAAACGTCCAGCGTGTTTTTGTTACACGGAGAAAGAGAGTTACGGAAGAAAAATGCTTGGACGTTCATGACCATTAGCTTCTACCGTAGCAGTGTAATGCATGTTGCCGCTGGCATTGGCATCGCACTGCCATAGTTTACCACAACTATTACAAGCGAGTACACTGTACAGTTGCCTGACAAAAAAATTGGCAATGAGTTCCACAATTGCTTGATAAAAGATGGCTTACCTGTAATCATCTACTAGCTTTGTTACAGCGATATATGGTCAACGCTGGAAAATTATCGGTCGACCTTGACCACGTGAAGATGTTGGTGCGAGCAGATGGATGCTCCTGCTGGCATTGACATCGCGTTGCCATAACGTGCCACAGGCTTGGCAACCTTCGGTACCATTTGCTTCGTTCGCGAAACGCCATGCATGTTCTAAAATTTTGCCCTTTTCGGCTAGGTGACCGGTATGTACTTGAGACATTAAGATACCACAAGATACATCGCGATCCAGGTTCGCACCGGTCCAGGTTAATAAAGCTAGTATATTCCATCACAATTCACTGGAGTTAAAGGTCGAGAGATCTTCTCTCTGAAAGCGTGCCCTAACCGAGGAATGCCACCCATCAGCACTGACATCGGTGCGCCAAAAGGTATGGGTAACCGCTTGGATTGGTGCCACACGTTAACCACCTAAACCTCTGCTCGCCGCTGCTCCATCGTTGTCATTTTGTACGTGTGGCAGCTAAGCTTTATAGGTCGATTATACCCAGTATCGATTTCCTTTGCACATAGTTTCCAAACTGCTTTGCGGCAGCAACACTTAACTTCAAGTTGTTTGTTATTGGCTTGAAACCGCGTTGTATCACATTGTTAAAGTTATCAGCACAGTGCACAGCCTTCGGCGGGAACCGCAAAGGTCATAACAGCAGGATCATTCTCTCTCACAAAGTGTTGATCTCTCGTTCTGCTAGGTAGATGTAGGCTGCAAATGCCACTCGGCGCGGATACACGGGATGTCGTTAACGACGTTGTTTCTTTGTGGCAAGCCAGGGCGGTGCAGAGTTAGCCAGTCACGCGACTCGTGTACCGTACACCTTGATGCGCGTATGCGAGAACCAATAGTCGGCTGGAAGCACTGGGGTGCTTCGTTCTTTTCTTCTTTTCTTCTTTTCTTCCTTACTATGAGCTGCGCGAAAGTTAACATTGACCGAGAAAATCGAAAGCATGGAGAACAGCATTATGGTTCTACGGCAATGCTTGGTCGGGAAAAGGATCTCGAAGTTTCAATGTCAAACGTGAACATTGGTTACCGAATGAGAATAGACAATGAGCGAGTTATTTCTGATGAAGAAAGGAAGAAAGGAACAGTCGATGAGAGTACGGATGATCATGTGAAGGTTGGAAAGTCTACGAAGAGAACCTACAACAAATGTTCTCCGGACCAGATAACAAAGCTGATTGATTACCACCACTGCACGAAAAGTTCAATCGCCGCCGCAGGCAGGCATGCTGGCATTAGCTATCGTTCTGCATACCGAATTATTAAACTGCATGAAGCCGATCTAAGTAGCTGTCCGTCTCTTATTAAGAGCTATCACTACGATCGCAACCACGAAATCCGCCGCCTCATTGGAAAAAATAACAATAATAACGACAACAAGAACAACCACTTCCGCAATAATCGCCATAACAGTGATCATAACAACAACAAGAACCATCACAACAGCAGCGAAGACAGCGGTGGCAATAACAGCAGTAACAACAGTAACAGTGACGATGGCGATACTGGCGATAGCAACGGCAAGAAGAAGAGAGGCAGACCGCGTAAGCTGAACAAAAAACACGAAGCATTTCTGGCTGAATACTTGGAAACCGAGCAACCAGAATCGTGGACTGAGGCAAAGGACGCTTTGTGTGCAGCTTTTGAAGGATTGACTGTCAGCGTTCAAACTATCAAAAGGACTAGCATTGGTCAACATGAGTTTGCACCTTGGCGCCGACGTATACCCATAGCGAAAAGAGACAAGGAAGACAAGGTTTAAAGAAAGTATGTGTTAATACGAAGAACAATCAAGCTGACTACAGTGCAATATCTACGTTTGACGTGGATATTAATATACCCACCTTCAATCCCGAGTGATCAATGTAATTGAGTGCTTTTAACATTGACCTATATTATTTGCAGAGAAAAAAGTGATCAAACTATACTGTGCCGGAGGAACGGATGACTTTCTATGCCTTTCCTGTGAAATCCTCGGCTATAACAACAACATATGTAGTTCCGGAAAGCTTTCGGAATGAATATTCATATCTAGCAATACTTCAAGAACAGGTCAAGCAGAGAAAGAAATCAAGTCTGCAATATAGCTTTCAACACTATTGAAGGACGTTTGCCGAATGTAGAGAATATATGGCTAGAAAGATAATCATTTTGCTTCGTTCTTCAAGATATGTTGATTAAAAGAATTTGGGCGCACGACTTTGTGCGTTAGTGCTTTGGGTGACCGCAGATGAAATTTGCAGAGAATTTGATGGACTTTAACATTAGCTCTTGAGACACTTCAAAATGGATGTTAGATAGGTCAATGAGCATATTATGTATAACAATATTTGTCGGCATTACTACTATTGTATCGAACTTTACATTGTGTATCGTTCCATAAAAGGTTCCTAATTTTGCCCAGGACGTAAAAGCGATCACGTTCTAGCTTTCACACCCCTTCTTCAATCATGCAACGATTTATCTGGGTATATCTCTGTCCACGGTTATATGCACGTTTGTTGATGATGATACATCGTTCTGCACATTGCGGGACTTGGTGGAAGGCCTCCTCCTCCGCCGTCCCCGCTAATCTCTATGTCAGTTTCACCTCTTCTTTTTCGGGCGGATAAGTATCTGAGGGAGATCGTATGTTTCTTCACGAACATATCATGCTTCTGTTTATCGTTGGTTACAGTAACAAATTTCTCTCCTTTTCTCCTATCCTTCTACCAATGTATAAGAGTAGTAATCTCTGCGTAAATCCAGACTGGCTAAATGCCACACAAGAGTAAAGGGGGTTTGAGAACTGTTTGATCATGCTTTACAACTCTTCCTGCCTACTATTCAGTGATCAAGTTTTTACGCTAATCTATATAAATTTTGCGTCCGTGAGGAGCCACTTTTACGCTAAAAAAAAAAAAGAATCAAGTATGCGTTCGTTGATACATAAGTTGGCAACAAATTCATACACTACTTATATCAACGCGGCCCTCGATGGACGCGAAATTCATATAGACAGCATAACAATTGTTCATGGTTAGTAAATGGAACCATACCTGGATGCCAGTTTACTTACCCCCGAAGATATTCCCACACAGTTTGCGGGTGCCACACCCCGCACTATTTACCTTTGATCCAGAAGTAAAGGTACCTGAGACTCTGCACACAAGCTCTCAGGTACCTACTGCAAGATTGATTTGGCATTAACGCAGAGTAGTATTTAGATGACGGCAATGTATATTCAAAACCCTCTCATTTTACAAACTAGCCTTTTCAAGAAGTTTGGCGGGAACGGCCAGAAAACATAATGTAGATTTTCAAGTTCTCAGTAAAATCAAGCTCAAGCTTATAAAAACGTCAAAACTGTTATCCAGGGATCGTTTGCTTCAAAAACTCTCTATGTTCCATCGATTTCTTGCGAAATACGACATAATATCCGTTGGTCTCATATTGCATGTTCTCGCAATTCATCTCGTGACTCTTCCATCTTTCTCTTCGGCAAGGAAACCTACCATAGCGTCAATACGTAACAGTTGATCTTTCAGTGGAAGATATGGGTTTCTCTTTCGAAATTTCAGATACTTACTGGGTTGGTACAATCCTTCGTCTTTCCGTTACACTTCTGTTCCAAGATCGTTGCAAATTGTCGTCATGCTGAATTCCTTTGAGAGAATAAACTGGTGCGTGTCACAAGATGAGAGACCTGAGAGCGTCACTTGGGGTCTTCCCTTTTTCTTTTATCCATATAGCATTGTGCTGTTTACTGGTCATAATTACGTTTTTGGCGGCATTGCGGAGAATGGTGATAAACAGAGTTGTTCATTGATAAAATCGCTAAATATGGCTAATAACTAATAACTTTCATGAGGCTGTAAAAACTGATATATAATGGCTAGTTATTGTAGGTAAGAGCTGCTCTTGATGGTGTCGATACGAGCGTCCTACGACTCACACAGCCTACTCTGTACTCAGATGGCTTTGTCACACATTATCAATACAATAAACACCCACGATATTCAAGTATTGCGCAAGAAACCGAGGACTTGATAATGGCGTGGTGCTGCTGTATATCTTTGTAGCGTCTTTCAAAAAAAATTTTTCTGCATGGACATTACAAAAAGTCTGCCTAGAGTATGGGATAACAGATATCATCCCCTCAACTATAAACTTTATACCATTCGACGATATTCAGTCCGACCAGTTACAAACTCCATTACATCAGACAAGCCTACAAGGGCTTATTCGAGCCTTCACTTGCTTAGATAGCCGCAAGAAACAAAAGAAACGTACGGCAAGAAGCAAACTGTAATATCTTCATTTAGGCATAGAGGCTGCTGATATAGCCTTTAGTCTGTTCCGAGGTAACGACCTGGAATCCCTCAAGGTCACATCAACATACGCTCGGCCCTTCAGGTCTCGTTAAAGAGAAAGGAAACCTGGCTCCAGCTTCCAAATCAATGTAAAGGCTCCAAGGTTTAATTTTCCTATCAAAACACTATTTGCATATGAGAAGGAGGAACCATCCAACTCTCTGGACAACGATCCGTCGGCCGGTTTATTGAATTAGGGATTCTATCCGAAAGTATATCATCAGTTTTTAACTCTGCTTTTTTTTGGCTGCTCTCGCTTCTTCACTGACTATACAAAACACCTTTACTATCTGTAATAATGTATAAATGCTGCATAAAGTCAGTTTGCTGTGGTACTAGTCTCCTTTCCATGATTAACCTGCAACTGCGAGGCCTGCGACGTCGAGCGGCATCACCTGAGGCAATTTTTCCATCATCTTTGTCCAATTATCAATAACAATTATCGTACGCATACATATAAGACGGTGTGATATTTGTAACCTTCTTCTGTTATATGAACATTGTCAAAAATTATATTAAACGAACGACATAATCCAGAGAGCCATCCATAACGCTGGTGCAAAATTCATTCCCAGCCAACGCGAACTAATGTCATTGGCTGGTGCAAAAAGGATTTTCATTTGACGCAAAACTACATGCAAAAACCTACTGGAAGCCCACCTCTTTCTCCATTACTCTGCACACGTGGGTCACAGACGCATTTCTCATAAAAAGTTCGGTCTACAAAGTCTCTTCCACCATGGAGCAAGGTGAGGTTTTTGATCCTGCGCTATCCCTTGCTGATCCACTTGTGTTGCTTTACTGTTGACCGCGTTGATTGTTCAGAGGTAATCCGTCCGATCCAAGTGAATGCCTTATTTAAGCGATTACGCTCCGCTATAGATGTATTATTTGATTGCAAAATTTCTTGCTGCGAGTCCATGCAAGAAGGCAGCCTGTGCTTTGGAGAATGAACTCCAGCAGCACCGTGAACTGTTGCCGCACACTATGAATTATGCAGGGACACAAGTGCCAATGACGTTGGAACGTCTCGTAAGGAACTTTATTCTTCTGAATGACCAGCATGTCGACTCTTTTATTTAGTCTAATGAATATCCTGACGTGCGAGGGAATTATTTGACCGAGTTGCTGTCGAAGTTCTTGCACCATTTTAAGGAAACAGCTGATCCAAAGATCCTGCGAGTCAGCGCTTTACGACATGGTGACGAATCACTTTTGACAATGCTGTCAGCATTCATACCCGACGAAGAACGACAGAGTTGTAATTACCTTACAATGACAAAGCAGGATTTGGCCAATCTCTCATTGCGTAAGCTTAGCCGCCTACACACAGTTCCATCCACTGACGATGAATAACCACAGATCGGCGATTAACTGCTCGCCAATTAGGAGCAAAAGTGACTCGTATGGGGCGAACACCAACATTTATAGCAACTTGTTTCAGAAAGGTAAAGATGTTTCGGCTGGCATCGTTCTCTTTGCTCACCGTTAAAAGCGTGTAACACTTTCTGGCCATCGTAACGCGGTGTACTGTCTTGCATTTGACAAAACAAACAGACGCCTTTTTACTGTAAGTGGCATATGTAAGAAATCTATGGCATTAAGATTGAATAGGGAAGCGACGACTTTCTCGTTAAAGTTTGGTGTGTTCGTACTGGATACTTGATTCACACAATTCGCGGTCATCAGAATGTGATTACAGATATTGCCATTAATCAGGAAAACACGCTGATTGCAACAGCATCATCGGATGGATACGTTCGCGTTTGGACCATGAATGATTTTGCGCCTGTCGTCAGTTTAAGATCAAACGCATCCACGATGAAACCATTTATAACTGTCAATTTTTCACCATCACCCAGATCAGAGACGCGATATTTATTAGCTACCAATGAGGATGGTCTCGTACGTCTTTGGAGATGGGACAAGGAAACTTTACAGTTCTTTGACAACGAATCACCGATCACGTTTAGCTGTAAATTTAGAGCGAGAGATCGTTTGCGTTGTTCATCGTTCAATTATACTGGAACAAATTTTGCAGTTGCAGGCGATGATGGATTCGTATACGTGTTTTCGACAGTAAAGTCTGACATGGACGAAGCAGACAGCGTCCAAAAACTTAATAATCATGAAGAGGATTCGCGACCACGCGTTGGTAGAGGAAGACGTCGAGTGGCAAGCGCGTTATTTCCTGACAAGAGCGGTCAGGTGCAGGCACAGCCTGTCGTGCCAGTAGCTGTTCTAGAAGGACATATGGGAAGCGTGACGGATTTATCGTACAGTCATGATGGACGACGTATTTTGAGCGGGTATGCCGATATAAGGATGCTATGGGTTTTTGAGAGTTACTGACGTGTTGTAGTTGTCAGGATGGCACAGCGCGTATATGGTCGTATAACAAAACTACAAAAACGTGGAATTCGATCGTCTGTAAGTTAAAATCAACTTATTCATCCCTAAATAGCCCCCTCTTTTGTTTAGTGGATATCAAAGAAAATCCAGACGTTCTTGTTATATCACCTACTGCGGATGTTCAGGAACGGAAGGAAGCAATCGCTCGTTTGGCAGCTACGGATGTACGAGTGGATCCATCCCAATTTGGGACGTTAATGCCCCCACCAAAACTAATACCACAACACAACCCACTTCTTCGACAATCCGTAGATCAATCCATGCTTTCCAGTGGGGAAGCACCTACTATTCCCCCATCTTCATCACCCATTCATGCGAATGATGTCGAAGTTAGTAGTTCCTCGAATGTGGCTGATACCCCCGTGGATTCGACTCAAGCAGTGATCGACCCACCCAAAGTGACTATGATTTCCTGGAGCGCAGATGACAAACTATGCATTATTGCAACCTCGCATGGAGATATTAAAGTTTATTATGCTTACAATGGAGAGCCAGTGTGTATTCTGAAGGGACATCGCGGAGAAACCTACGCTGTTGAATGTCATCCGACAGACCCCAACACCGTTTTATCTGCTGGGTATGATGGAAATGTTATTATGTGGGATTTACGTCGAAAACGGACAACTTATTGTAAGTGCAATGGATGCAAAAAGAAGTGGATCTGACACGGATTCATGTAGTTAAACACTATCCTAATCGCGTCTTTTTGGACTGTAAATTTTCACGAGACGGTACGTGTAATCGGATGTAGATTCTCCTATTCTGATAGAACAACAGGAATGAAATATGCCCTTACGGATGAAGATGGCAACTGTACGCTGTTTGGCATCGGTGGACTCGATAACGATTATGATCAAGTGCGCAATTGGGAGCGTGGTCAGTACTTCTACACGGATTACATGCCATTAAGATTTTCTGCCGACGGCACTTTTCTTGATGAGCAAACCATGGTAGGCTATTCAGACCTTGGTAATAGCCAAACTAATAATTTTCTTCTTTCATAGCGGCCACCTCATACGTTACCTCTATCCCCTATTATTGACTGGAGAGGTGTAGAATATCCAAATCAGAAAAAGCTTGGGTTTGGTATGATAAGAATACCTGCGAATCACTTCTCAGCTGCTTACCCCGCAATCATTTCCTAGGTCGAAGTATACCGGTGCATCCGGAAACATTTGAAGCAGAAGATGGACGAAGGCTTATGAGTTATGAAGCGGAAGAAGAAGAGTATGCTTTATTGATTGTATCTATGCGACTGCGCAGTACTGAAGCGTATTTGTTTATAGGATCAGAGCAAGACGTGCTGTCATTTTACCACCTATCGATCGGGCACGCATTGCTCGACGAAGGAGAGAATTCGTTCGAAACGAAGATGAAGATGAGATGGATACAAACGTAACATCGACACAGATACAGTTCCCCTTGCCGCCTCCGCAGCAATTCCTACTTCCTGACGATTCAAATGACGAAGATTATCATGACGAAGAGGCAGATGGTGGTGCTTATAACAGTAGCGAAGAGGAAAGCACAGGGGATGGTTCCGAATCGGAAGACTATAACGCAAGGGACGAAGTGAGCGACAACTACAACGAGCCTGGTGAAGAAGGACCAGTGACACGTAGCCGAGCTGGTCAGATCCGAAGACGATCACATTCGGCGGAGGAGCTACCTAGTACGAGAAGAGGAGGACGTAGAGGTACTCCTCGGGGCCGTGGCCGAGGCCGTGGCCGTGGAACGACCAGTAGAGTCACGCGAAACACACGTAACCGTGCGCTGGAGGCCCGAGAGCGAAGCGAAGATGAGGACGAACTCCCTGTTCGACCACGACGACGACGTGTGACACGCATGTCATACTTGGAGAGTGATCTGGATGAGTCTGAGCCAGAATCTGCTGAAGCCACTGAAGTAGCCGAGTCTCAGCGCAGTGAGTCACCTGAGCCTGGTCCTTCAACAGAGACAAGCTATCTGAGAGAGGAGTCTGAGGAACCTCGTCCATCCTTGGCAGATCGTAAAGGGAAGAGGAAGTTGAGGTCCTACATCGCTGAAGACAGTGACGAGGACTTCCAAGAAGAAGAAAGTAGTCGTCCTGTGAAGCAACAACGTGTCACACGAGAGTCATCACGAGTTCTCCGCGACGGAACAAAATCTTCTTCGAGAGACCTATCTGTGCCAGCCAGAGTCACCCGAAGTGCTGGCAGACCACGTCGAGAACAACCACGCAACCTGACACCTACGGAGATTGCTCAGTACGAGCCGTTAGAGTGGATCAAATGTACCGAGCGGACGTTATCAAAGTACCTTCCACAGTACGGCGATCGAGTAGTGGTTTTGGTAGAAGGGCACCGACAGTATTGGGATATGTCTGAGATGGTGAGCCATTTTGATGAAAAGCATGGACCTATACAATCGAATGAACCTGTTGTCTTTGGCACGGTTACTGGGATCAGCTGGCAAGTTGGACCTCCCGCCTTTTGCCGTTTAAAGCTACATATACAAGAGCTGGTGAATGTTCGTGAGGCATTGTTGAATCGCGCTGAACCTGTATGGGCACCACGCGGGCGTGATGTGACCATTGACTACACCGATGAAGATGGGTGTCCCGAGTTTATCGTGCTGTGGGAGCGGTTTGTTGCATCCATGGATATTTTTACGCAATTGCAAACGGGTGAAAAGGTGGATGCGATCTACGATGATGGCAAATATACTGGAACGATTTCCACACGCAATTCAAATGGCATGTACTGGAGACGTGCCAAAATGCCGAGTCCATGGGCATATTACCATGTCATATGGTATGTCGGTGGTTCAGTCGTTTGCCTAGCCGGAAGATTTGCTAATTTAGACATGTTAGGGATGACGACGAGTCGCAACCTGAAGACCTAAGTCCATGGGAATTGGTGCCTAGTGGTGAAGACTTCTATGTACGATATGATGTCGCACCTTCCATGTCTCGACAAGAATTAATACGCGCCAGAGATGTTTTACGATGGCTGACATCGACGGATGATTTTCAACTTTATATCCATCAAGTCAATTACTACGATTACCCAAACTATCTGTCACAGATCGCCTACCCAATATGTTTGGACATGGTGACCGAGCGATTAGAGAATGGGTTCTATCGTCGTAAAGAAGTAAAACGCTCTTACTGTCGGTGAAATGCTAAATATTCTACCTAGGCCATCATAGATGATGTGGAACTGATCCGGAAAAACGCACAAAAGTATAATCATGAAACTTCCCTTGCCAACAAGAATGCCCAACGTATGGCGAGTTTCTTTAAGTCACGAATATTGAGTAAGTTGTTCACCATCGTGGGAGCTTGCTACTTTACTGACCACCCATGCGTGTAAATAGACCCACGTATGGCACTATCTGTAGCCAGAGGAGCACGGAGGAGGGTACAGCCAGATGAGTCGGATGAGGAGTATCGGGATGAAGAAGAGGCTGCCGAGGAAACAGAGGAGACAGAAGAAGAAGCCGAGGACGTCGAAGACGCAGAAGAAGAGGATGATGATGAATTTATTGATGATGAGGATGATATATACTGAATGTATATAGTGATTTTGAATAGACCGATCCGGTTTTTGTGTAAGTTTCGTGCCTTCTGAAAGAAAAAAGATTTTTTTTTTTTGCATTGGCTGGAAGCACTGCCCGAGTACTGTCAGCTTTCCATCAATGAAATGATTGCTACAGTTCTTAATTTGCTGAGATGTATATGCAAAAGCTTGCTGCGTTGCTGCTTTAAAGAGTTGAAATGGCATCCTTGAGACACCATGATTGGAACAAGTTCGTAGTATCTGATTTCTTGGAGACACAATATACTTCAGAGACTATGGTGGGAGAGGCACCGCATCTCCTCACTGTTGGTTACCCCACAGCTCCATCCTGGAACGTTCATCCAAAATCAGGAACATAGGAGAAGACACTCATGAGAGTAAACTCACAAGATCGCTAATACGTGGGTCACCCATGGTAATTGCCGTATCCCAACATAAAAGATCTACAGTAGTCTCTGTTGGCTGAGATCGGAGTGCCTTTCTCCTCTTCTGATTGCTATATTGTGGGCTACTATTCTGACGCCATGGCATTCTCGGAAATCGCCGATGAAGTTGTGTTATACAGAAGGAAAGCATGCTGCTTTTTGTTGCAGGATTTATTATAGTCGTTCAAGAAACAAGACTAAAAGGAAGGACATTGAAAAGACAGAGGTGTACAATATATATCCCCGCTGAGTTTGATGGGTCTTATTACCAATGATCTGCATTTTATATCGCATTTACAGCGTCTGCATTCTTGTATCCGGCGTAATCTCCCCATATCCGATCTTCTGAAAGAAGCTGCTCGTTCATAGGCTGATCACTACTCAGATCATCACAAAATCCGTCAATTCACTCGGTATCGAAAAAAAAGTGCTATTTGTCCAACGCGCGTAACTGAGTCACACCCCTTTTACTGTAGTATGCAGTAGTAGCTGGTGTTCAATTTGCTTGTTCACCCCTTGTTTCGTTGCTATTATGGTTGCAGTAAGCGATCTCGTTTTCGAACCTGTCTCGGTTGATGACCTCGATGCAATTGCAACATTGGAATCGGTGGCATTTCATCCTGACGAAGCTGCATCGAGAGAACAACTGCAAAAACGTATTGGCTACGCCACGCAGCAAGATTCAGCCCTCATGGCGGTTGTCCGTTATCATGGCGAACTTATAGGTTACGTTACTTCGTCGTTAAGCAGCGAGGCACTCGTGACACACGAATCGATGAGCAACCACGATCCCAACGGCAAGACTGTATGCCTTCATGGCGTTTGCATCTCCCCTGAATATCGTGGGAAAGGGTTTGCCGTGGTACTTATGCAGCATTGGATTCAACAACTTAGGCAGACAAAGAAGTACACGCGTATCGCGCTGCTTAGTCGACCTGACTTGATCAAATTGTACGAGAAAGTAGGCTTTAAAACACTAGGACAAAGCAACGTTGTCCATGGGCCAGATCCATGGTACGACTGTGTATTGGATATCTAAAAGATTCAGCTGTAACTTTACAAAAAGCATATCTACGCGTACTTCGTTCATTTCTACAGTGTTTGTCTCAGTAAGAGTTTATCCAATACGAAAAGATGATTTAAGGGCAGCAGATGCGGTGGGTGCTTATGGAAGGTTGATCTTTCCTGATAACCACAAAATAATTTGTTATCATTCTTGAACAATGCGCGAATTCAAGGATACACTGTGATTCTATACTTGAATTCCACAGTCTTGGATAGGCAACGTGTGAAGGATTGAATAACGGTGGGATCATGTTTAAGATCGTTCCTGTTTACTGTTTATCTGACGCAGATATTGATTCCAAATCAAGTAAATACTCCAGCAAATGTTGCCCTTCTTTCTTCTTTACTTCTTGTTTAGCCTACCGTTTATTGAGCAAATTTTTACGCTAATCTATATAAATTTGGCGCCCATGAGGAGCCACTTTTACGCTAAGGAAAGTATCAAGTATGTGTTCGTTAATACATAAATTGGCAACATATTCATACGCTACGTACATCAGCGCGGCCCCTCGATGGATGCGAAATTCATATAGACAGCATAAAAACTTGTTCAGGATTAGTAAATGGAATAATACTTGGATGTCAGTTTACTTACCCCCCTCCCCCTTGAAGGGTAATCCCATCCTTTGATGGGTTCCACGCCCCGCACCATTTCGGTGGGGGTTGGGAGAGGAGGAGGATGGCTTTATGGAGCGGCCAGTTTCTTATTTACCACCAGTGGTCTAAATAATCGATCAAAAAACTTGATTTCCTGTGTTTATGGTCAACCGCAGTACGTACCGGGGACGTTTCATGTGGGAAACGGAGCCAAAGGAAAAAAAAAAAGGAATTCATGCGTCCCTTTAAATACTGTCGCTTTAAGGGTTCCGATTGGTGCGTTGGGGAACCCATTACAATGGACCAGCGCAATACACCTTTGATTCAGAAGTAAAGGTACCTGATTCTCTGCACAAAGATACACTGCTTCTCACCGCAGGATTGAAGTGGTGTTAACGCAAGGTGATATTTGAATGACGCAAATGTTTATTCAAAATCCTGTATTTTGCCTTTTTTTCTCGGATACGTACTGTTGCATTAATCCATTCATATACACTAACTGTATGATCAATAGTTCGAGCTGGTTGAGGTGAGCTTTCATTTCCATACTCCTCCCACTCCTTTTCTTCTTATAAGTGATGTATTCACAATGCCCATGTTATTTTCTCTCAGCGCAAACTTGATTCCTTCATGGATGCAGAATAGCGTAAATTCCCCATTCCAATAAACAGTAACTGTATGAGCGATAGGTCGAGCTGTTGAAGCGTGTTTTTGTCTGTAACCTCTCTAATCTCTCTCTCTCTCTCTCTCTCTCTCTCTCTCTCTCTCTTTTTATCTATTTATTTATAGGATCTTCCATGCATTTGTTTAAATTCCCGGACAAGATCTTCACCCAACCCGATAACTTTCTGTACAAGGAAATCTGGCCCACCGATGGACTACTTAGATGCTTGATCCAGGCCACCCTCGATAGGAAGACTGCTCTGTTTTCTACCTCCCGTAGTACTTGAACTTTCTTTCTCCTTTTTCAGCTTGGCCTTCCGTAACGCGTCGCTTGTGACAAGATCACGGACGAGACCCAGCGACGGGAAAAGGCTATTCGTGTATTCCATATCATACCAGTAATTCACCGCAATGGCACCGCTTTCTCCCTCCTGCATTACCTGATGGAACCATAAGGCTTATTTTTTAGAAAATAAGTTTTTATCGGCGGTTAGCATGAATCATGCAGTGTAAGTATGCAGTATTTACCTGGCAAATACAGCATTTCACCTTCATTCACGGTGACAACGATAGGAGAGGCATAAATGAAACGTGGAAAGCGGTCGCGATCGGGCTTAACTGGATCGATTGGGATCCATAAGGTCTCTCCTTCACATGGACAAAGTTCGAGTCGGCCCGTTTCCTTATTGGGAACGTAGACTGCGTTTTGATAGTTCGTCTCTACCGAGATGATACGCATGAGGACCTACTCTTGTTTTGGACAACAAAATATGACAGACCATGCATGCAATAGTACTCCGTTGGAGGGAATAGTATAAACGTCTTCGTGCCACGGATCACAGCGTAACAATTCTCGTAAGGATCTTTATGCAGTGAAGTTATGCTTTTGTGGTCGCCAAACCAGAGATTCACGGCATCAGGCTTTTTACCTATAACCATGGCAGAATCATTTGAGTACAATGCTATGCAATCAGGGGGGTTCATTACCAAGCGCTTCAGAGAACCATTTTATCTCGCTGTCCACATCGTCTTTAATTGGAGCGAATTCCTTGGCCAAACTTCCATCCTGTAATGAAACGTAGTGTACATTGTCTGTTTCGGTTTTGCCTTCCATAATATCAATGAACTGATTCAATGACATGGCTTGCTCGTACGGCTTGACAAAATACTCCTTCAAAGTTTTGGGATCATAGGCGACAGCGTCGGCATAGCTACCACAAGGTTAGTGGTGATTACCTCCGCCTCATTACTGGTCAAATTTCTTTTTTCTATTACCCGTTGGGCGTAGCTATCTAGAAGTGAGCCACTTGCTAAAGGTAAAGATCCACTTACTTGCCACAGTAACCTCGCTGTCTCCCATTTTTGAGCGAAGGTAATCATTGGTCCAGAGTTTTCTGGCAGGCCAATGACTCATAGCACCTGATAACCATGTTAATCAAACCTTGCTATCCGTCTTCGCCTTGCCTTTGATCACCGCAGGCCTATTGGGGTGTACACTTGCGCGAGCAAACTCCAGGGGCGCAGGTGGTGAACCGTAGATATTTATATGGCTTCCGTTAATGTCTTAATAAGTAATACCTTACTTAACACGCACTTCAAAGAAAAGAGCGTTTACTATTTACCTTGGTATTGGCGGATATACTTGATAAATGCTTCATCCATTTTTTAGGGATGAATGGCAGTGAAAAGAAAGTAACTCCGGACCACTTCCGATGATCTTTCAATTTGAACTACCGCACCGCAAGCCACTCCGAAATTTGCCTGTGCCTACTGGTGCGGGGGTGTTGCGAAAGAAAAAAGAACGGCGCTTTGTGGATTGCCTAGTTTCCTTCTCTCTTTTTTAACTTATCGCTTGAACACCATGGTATGTAGTCTTTTTTGAAAAAGACAGTCGAATCAATGAAGAAAGAAATCGATGGATGGATGGATGCTGATGACGATGTTTTAGGGTCGCGTTAGAACTAAGACTGTCAAGAAGGCTTCCCGCGTTCTTATCGAAAAGTACTACCCCCGTCTTACTTTGGATTTCCAAACCAACAAGCGCATCCTTGATGAGGTTGCTATCCTTCAGTCCAAGCGTCTTCGCAACAAGATCGCCGGTTTCACTACCCACTTGATGAAGCGTA
Source organism: Saksenaea vasiformis B4078 (assembly GCA_000697055.1). NCBI lineage: Eukaryota > Fungi > Mucoromycota > Mucoromycetes > Mucorales > Saksenaeaceae > Saksenaea > Saksenaea vasiformis. Next base: position 87,160 of record JNDT01001931.1, on the reverse strand, counting down.
TCTCCCGCGGTCCCGTCCGTGGCATTTCCTTCAAGTTGCAAGAAGAAGAGCGCGAGCGCCGCGACAACTATGTCCCCGAATTCTCTGCTTTGGACACTTCCGTCATTGAGATTGATCCTGAGACTGAGGTAATTATTCGAGAAAGTTTGTTGGAATGCGTGCGTACGCATGCTTGTGTCTCTCTTGTAAAAAAGTGGGGCAAAAGCCGTGCGCGCGGTGGGATCTTTCGATGGCCATTTTCTTCACTTTCTTGAGGTGTCAAGATTCCACCGCGCACTTTGCCTAAACCACCTTTTTTCGTTTTATTAGGAATTGCTCAAGTCGCTTCACTTTGAGAACGTCCCTGGTGTCCGTGTGACTACCCCTGTGGCCACTTTCGAGCCCAAGGCCAACCGTGGCCGTCGTGACAACCGTGGTCCCCGCAAGGCCGAGGCACAGGCCTAATTTTTTTTTCTTTTTCGATCATGAAATAAAAGAAGTAGTTTGTTCTTATTTGTTCTGTCAAAATCATTGGGTGTTGTCTAAGCGTGGAGGACAGATGAGCAGATGCATGGAGGGAAAAATGCATGAAGCTATGTCATTGGTTACTCTATTTGCTTCCTGATGATCATCGCTGCTCATGATCAGTAGTATCTCGCTTACCTTATCGTTGTCTTGAGAGATGACAGTTGTTTACATATGAAGTTAGATGATCATGGAAAAGAAAAAAGTCTAAATGACAGGATGTGCGGTGTGGTTGCCTTGATGAGCAGTGCTGCCCTCCTGACACGAGAATAACATCACTCTGCTTCTGTATCTGCTGACAGCTGTACGATGGTAAACGAAAGACTTTCAACAGACTGATCATCAAGGGAGAAGGTCGTTCGTTGGACCTACGACGTTCTCTATAAAAAGCTTCATTGAGATGGACCGTCGGCTTACAACCAACAAACGATGAAAACACATCTCTACTGTGCATCTGCTCTTGTTCTTGCTGCAACAACTGTAATTCAGGCCTTTGACGATAGTGGTCATGGCAACTTGATCCATTACTGGTACCATAATTCAAAACTTGTCCAGCACCTGCCTGCTAAACAGCCTTCACTAGGGGCCAGAACTCTGCTGGTGGAGACTCGCAACAGGTAAAGGATAGACTATATTCATTAGATTCACCCCGCCCTTTTTTTTTTCTTTTGCAGAGACTATCTCATTATTGCGAGGACGACACAGTAGATATGTTTGCATTGGCATTCTTACACCAATTCGGTAAAGCGATGCTGCTACCTATGTCTAATGGTACTCATCTCCCATGATTTGCAGGTAGAGGTCAACAGTTAGCCTTTGATTTGTCCAATGGGGGGAAGAACTGCACAGGACTCATTCCAGGTGCCACGAACAAAAACCATATTGATTTATTTACTAATTTCTCTTATGTAAGGCACGCAACTGCTCCAATGTCCGGAGGTGGAAAAGGACATCAAGCAATGTCAGTCCAAAGGAAAGAAGATTATACTATCCATGGGAGGTGCTACTGGTAGCTACGGTCTCACCTCGGACAAAGAGGGAGAGCAGCTAGCCGATGATCTGTGGTCCTATTTTGGTGGTGGATCAAACAAAGTTCGACCTTTTGGAAGTGCTGTGATTGATGGCTTCGATCTGGATCTAGAAGCCGCTAGTAGCACAGCCTACGTTGCTTTTGTCAATCGCATGCGTCAACACTACGGTACAGCTGTCTTTAGAAAAAAAATCTCCGCTGACCTTCTTACATGACAGACTCTGACAAATCAAGAAAGTACTACATTACTGCTGCGCCCCAATGCCCTTTTCCCGATCAAAACTTCGGCGGTCTCCTGGATAACGCTTGGGTTGACATTGTCTCGTGAGTCTACAAAAGAATGGAAGTTTTTTCCTTGGCTTACATTAACCTGTATACTTTAGAGTTCAATTTTACAACAATGTAAGTTGAGCACGGCTGAGATTTTATTTTTTCTAAAAAAAATTCTTTTTCTAGTATTGTAGCATCACGAATGGTCAGTTTAATTATGAAACTTGGGACGAATGGGCACGGACAAAGGCAAAAAATAAGGATGTGAAACTTTATGTCGGAGTACCTGGCTCGACATCGGCTGGATCTGGTTACGTTGCACTGAAAACCTTGACGACGACGATCCAAACTTTACAGAATCAATATCCTTCATTTGGTGGCGTGATGATGTGGGATGCTTCGCAGGCCTTTGCAAATAATGATGGCTCGCCAAACTATGCAGTAGCGGTGTCTAAGGCGCTTAAAAGGTAACAGTTGCTCTGAGGTTCCGACTGTCTTACATTATTTCCGTTCGATAGCAATGGTGGTAAAGGTCCTAGTCATAGTAAGAGATTGACACATACTCCGAGTACTACAACCTCTGAGCCCCTTTCCAAGAGCAGCAGCACCACAGCCACAGGAACACCCAGGTTAGAAGACAGACAGATAGAGCAGTTGGGGCGTTTCATTTATTACAAGTTTCTAATCCAAATCGGTTCTAGTGCCAGTCCTAGTCCACCCACGCATGGATCACCATGTTCCAATGAAAATGCAATGACCTGCATTGGCAATGACTATGCTTATTGTCTCTATGGCCAATGGTTAGTCCGGCCTTGTGCAGGTGGTCTGGTCTGCAAATCTTCTTTGACCAACGGTGTTCGCTGTGATTATCCTAACTCACAAAAGCGACGCAAGAGATTCTTCAGAAAGTAGAATCCAATTTCATAAAGAGAAAAACATGTGTTACACCAAGAAGACGTGATGCCAAGCAAAAAAAAAGATTTGTGCTCCTATAAAATAAAGCAAAAAGTATCTTTTACCCTTTCTCCGCATTTTGTCTTCACTTACATATGCCTCTAAGGTTACATTATCATATGAACTTATTTCTTATTTATCAAAGCATAACGCACAACAATATTTCTTTTTTGTACAGACAAAACAAAAACATACAAATAAAATAAAAGAAGGAAGAAGAAAGAAGAAGAACGACGAAAAAGGAGAGAGATGAACTGTGTGCAACATTATCGATCATTTGATAATTCTCGTGGTTAAACAGACGATGACGATCCCTTCGCTGCCGCCCTTTTCGGTGACCGCCGTCGTCGTGGTTGCGATGACTGCCGGTTTCGCTTCTTGATCACGTCAGTTTTCAGGCAGCGAGGACGAACGATACCATGGAGTTTGAAAAACAACCCACATGCATTGCACAATGGTTCTCCCTTCGAATTACGACGCCACAAAGGTGTGCATTGCGTTTCACAGTTAGTACAATGAATGCTGTTACGGTTATTCTTTCTTGCTGGTTCAGGGACATGTATTGATGCGTTATTATTACTATTCTCGTTGCTTTCTTCTGATTCAGTTTGTTCTGGAAGAGGTGACAGCCGTTGAGAAATAACTGGATCTGGGATGAGATGATTTTGCTGTGATTTTGCATTATCCTCTTCTTTGACTTCTTGTTCATTGTTGTGCATTAATTGCCAATGATTGTCTTCATTACTGATGGGTGACATTGGCTTGGTGGAGCCAATCCATAATTCATCCAACGGATTATCCAAGTAACCAAAGTCTGAGAAGGGTGTCGAGCTGTAGGTGTCAAAAGATGGTAGAGGATCGAAAGGATTGAAAAAATTGAAATGCTGAATGCTTCGGTATTCTCTTGTTCCCGTCATGCGCATCGATTCTGGTGTTGTCGTCAGCAAGGGCTTGCTAAAGGGCTCCAAACGCGTCTGCACGTGGCCAAGTTTACTGGCCAAATGCTGGGGCTGTTTGTCTGCATACGTATACTGTTGATGCGGATGATGACATACTGGCTCCGTACGAAGCATGTGATGGTAGCGATTAGCTTGTTCGTTGAGACCTTGACGCGACAGTGCAGAAAGATGATCTGCTAAGTACGTGTTTTCTAGCCCAAGTGGAGTAAATGTCATAGAAGGAGACATTCCCTGTTTTTCTTGATGAGTGCAGTAAGAGAACATAGAGTGAATTGTTGCTACCAAAACAAAAGACAAAAAACAAAGAAGAAGGAACCAAGGAAGAAGAAGCAAAATCAGTAGGAGAAAAGAAGAAGGAAGAAATGAACCCTTCGATTTCTAGCCCTTGCAACTTTTTATTGAATATGCATCATATGCAGCTAGCGAATGGGTTGACTGTTAGGTGGGGCACCAAAATGTGTGTCACAAGTAAGGGCTGTTTCGGGATGCCATCCCATAAACGCGCTCTACGTACATTTTTATTACGAAACACATTTCAAGCGTATGCCGACATAAATGCAGCAAATAACGTTTTGATTTTCATTTTTGCCTATATAAATTATATTTGGAAAGTGATCTATGAACGATAACGGCATAATAAGCGAAAAAGTTCGCGCGGTTACCTGCCGTTACGGGATTGGCGACTAAGATAGCGTTATCATGTCACAAGACCGGAGTAAAATGAACACTTCTCGTCACCCTCACATGAAAATTGTAGATTTCGTGTTCCCGCCAAGATCTTTGGCGGGGACTTGATGGAGCTCTCCCAATATGGCATTAGTTACCTCTCAAAGCTATATAACGACCCGTTTTCTTGATTCGTGCCACCTCTCATCATCGACACAGTATCTGCTGAAAAATCTTTCTTTTCTACTTTTTTTTCTTTGATAAATAACTTACCGGAAGCCGCCAATTGACTTTTCCAATTTCTTTCCCGCATAGTGTAACGCAGCTTGTAAAACGATTATAAACTGCTCTTTGACATGGTGTGACAAGGTCTCTCCTACTATAGATTTTTCTTTTTCCGTGCTCTTATGTTCATATTGAGAACAAACGCAAACTCTATACCTTCTTTGTTCATTTATTGAAGGTTCGAAACCGTCGGATGTTCGACCGATTCGGTTCCCGCGCAATCGTGCATAATCAAGCTTGCCCAAATACACTTGTGGCAGGTGTAACCGACGCAAAGACGGGTTTTACTATCATTCCTAGTAGAGAAAACCCAATCAATATCGTACAGAGATCTCGATTAACCCTAGGGAGGAACTAGATAGAACGAGGTCCGAAATTATTCCCTCAAGAATTGCGCCAAAAAAAAAGGTACAACTAGCCTATAAATGTACATCCTGCGAAGTAATACAAACGGCAACTATAGGACCGGAAATTCAATTTGATCGCGTCAATGAAGACGGGTCCAATGGCGCGAATGCAAATCATGGTAAATATCGTTGTTCAATCTTCTCCAATATGAGCCAGACGTTCAACCGAGCGTATGTGCACTTAGAGAGTCAGTAAGAGTCCTACTTGAATGAGTATTGCTATGGTATAGCTCTTGGAAAGTTACCATTGCCGCTTTTGTCGGGTATGCTAAGTCATGTCTATGAATATCACAAAGTCCTGTGTCCGATTCGTAATTTCTCTATGGTACTATTAATTTCTTGATCTTTCTTTATTCAGAACGTTAGGTTCGGATATTAAGTACATAGAACTATTATCGTAACGCGCCATCTACTTGTAAAAAACGCACCGTATTTGGAAACAAGCTATGACGGCTTTTATTAGCAACAATTTAGAGCCGGGGATTACTTGGGACACTACTTGGAGTAACCCAAGTAATTCCTTTTACATCTGTTTGCGTCGAGCCAAAAGGGAAAATCCTATCTGGTGTCGGTTGTCTTAGTGAGAGATATCACGTTCAGACGCATACGTATTAGGTACAGGGCTCGTTCGGTTAACGACTATTCACCATTGAATATGTCATACTTATACATCTAACACTGAACTTTTTACTTATAGGCGATAAATTATTCCGAAAATCCGTTATTAGAAGGATGAATGGTTTTTCTTATAAAAGCGGATGATTAAGGTCATCACCGTCTCCAAGACTGCCCGAGCTTGATCGAGAATTTTTATCTTTCCTACTGGCGGCAGATCAAACGGATTTGGGAAATTCTGACGCTTGCTAATCACCATCATCATCGTCGTCGCTGTCGTCACTCTCACTTAATAACACCGTCCCTGTGTAGCTCTTCACGGATTCCTTGAGATCCATGTTTTGGTTCCAGGTTGAACTCGTCAAGAGAGAACTCATCATCATAAATGTATAAGGTGTCCCAAATTATATAGTGCAGTGGTCGCTCGATATAAAGATACCCTCTGTGGAAAGGAGATTCATCGCTATCTCGAGAATACCGTTTAAGCAGACATACAACATTTATATCATAATATCGAGGATGTCGCTGTATCGAACATCGTTATATCGAGCGACCGCTGCAATATGGACGACTATTCGTTTAGAGAATATACTCGATATAAGAATAGAACTCTGGCCATAGATTATATGATATACTTGAAGGGCTACTGTACGTCTGCTCGATTGCTGTTCTTCTTAATGGACGTTATATATCCTTTTCTACGATTTTTGTTGATCGACCTAAGGCCTTCACCAGGTTTTGGGAAGAAGAAATACACTGCAATTTCATTAATCTCAAGAGTTTCTGTCTTATGAATTAACTTACATCCTTGACGTCTGAAACAAGCACTTGTAAAGATCACGAAAATACTGGATTTTGGATATACATTTGCATCATCCGAATAATACTTTGCATTGACACCACCACTTCAATGCTGCATCGAGGAACAGTAGATCTTTGCGCAGAGAAGCAGATACATTCACATCTAGATCAAAGGTGTGTTGCGCTGATCCATTGTAATACAGTGATCCCCTGATAATTTCGCCCTCGATTTTTTCAACTCTCAGTATTTCAACCTCTTTAGAGAAACTGGAGAAGTATTTACGCCTTAAGTTACGCCTTAAGTCATTCCATACAAATTCAACTCTCGGTAGTTTCAACCAGATGCCCGTGCTTTGGTGGTTGAAATTATCAGGGGATCACTGTAGGCTCCCCAACGTACCAATCGGAACGCGTAAGATGGGAAGTATTTAAAGGGACGCATGAATCTTTTTTTTTTGTTTCTGTTCATTTTACATCCCCGGTATGTACTTTTAATGGAATACGCACCCAGGATCACTCATGTCTTTTGATGTATTATTCAGCCTGTATGACCTCTGTCCCGAACCGTCTCAGCTGTGTTGGCGTTTTTACCCGTCACTTAAAGTAAAATAAATGTTGTCGCACTCAGCATCACTCATCTTGTACAATAGATCGCTGGACGTTGTATCGGTTCAAGTCCTCTGCAGTGCGTTTCAATTGGTCACTCTCAGTGCCAATCCCCTCCGATCTCCCACTTCCACCCATCACGGTGCGGGGTGCGGTCACCGTCAGATGATGGAAATACCCTTCAGGGGTTAAGTAAAATGACATCCAAGTATTTGTTCCATTTACTAACTATGAACAAATTTTTATGCTGTCTATATGAATTTCGCGTCCATTGAGGGGCCGCGCTGATGTAAGTAGTGCATGAATCTATTACCAACTTATGTATGAACGAACACATACTTGATTCTTTTTTTAGAGTAAAAGTGGCTCCTCATGGACGCGAAATTTATATAGGGACGCGAAATTTATATAGATTAGCGTAAAACTTGACCAAAACTTTATTTAAATTTAATGACTGTGAGCGCGTCGCTAACTAGGCATGTCCGCTCTAGCCCGGTCTGGAAGAAAATGAATGGAAAGAGACCTTTGTAGCAAAAGGAGAAAGATCTGTAGAGAGGGGGGAGGAAGGATAGAAGGATCTGTTCGGGTGAGGTAGACGCGAGGGATAGCAGTGGGAGGGAAGACGTAAGACGAAGAAAAGGGAAAATATGGTAGCGTAAAACTTGTTCAATAAACAGTGTACGTAGATTCTCGAGCATGTAAAGTCTTTTATTCTCTCGATCATAAGAAGGATAGATTGCACATCGCTGGTGCAAGTGGCAGGAGATCGCCGCGCCCTTTTTTTCAATGTATGAAGTTGAATACTTGAACAGTTTGCATAGAGGTCCTATTGCTTCGATCGTTTCGATGCGGCAAAGAATGATCGTGGGCCTGGGGACGGATCTTGCACCCAGAAATTAACTCAAACCTTCTCTTCTGTTTAAGACCAGCACATGCAATTACTTCAACAAGGTGTTCCTGAAAATAGGCGCGGTTTTAGTTCTTTTCGCGTGCATTGCCGGACAGCTTACTTACAGCATTACTAAATAGGATATAAATTACGCGTCTATCCAGAAATTCTTCCAGTTCGACAAGCGTAGTGGGAAGGAGCGGGCAATGATCTGTCATTTCAGCGGCAACGAAGACATCATCCATTCCATCTATCTCGTAAGCCTTCAAGTAATCTATTGTGAGGTTACGATGCTTCAAGCTTGCTGTCTTTCCTTGCCTATCACATCCATAACAACTGGATTCGTTGCGCTACGAGCACCGTGTCCGATGTTAAATATTTTCTCCAGCTGAGACAAGATACAAGCATTTGTAACGACGTTCTTATTCTGTTGCCGGAAGGCTTCTTCGTCAGTGATGTTTTCGCGCTTGTATTCGTTCGTGTTGTGTCGTGACTGCAACTGATACGTACGTTTTGTTGGCTCAACTTCGAAATACCTGGCTCGTATTCAAAAAGTTGAACCAACAGTAGTTAATATGATCTGTAATCTCGCCAGTGGATTCATTTTCATTGACTGTGACTAAGTAGCACTTCTAGCGCTATAAATATCATTATGGAAGGTCACTCTGCAGATTCCTTTTTTTGTTTTTGGCGGTTTTAATATCTGCACTACTTCTCATTGATGTTTCACTACACCTACGCATTAACCGAGAACAGAACGGTCACTAACGCAACATTGCCTGTATGAACTGAAAATAAATACAGTCGGGTAGCACTACACTAACCAAAGTTGGCAGGTGTAAGAAATGCTCATCTCCATACCGAAACGATAGAGTTATTTGTATTTGTTTAGATTATAAGTGTTTCAACCACTTATCATTTCTTTTTAACTGACATGTATCAGTTAGAAGCTAAACCTTTGGTAACTTTACGCTCTTAAGCTTTTCCGAGAAAAGAATGGCACATGCGCGCCTCTCCCACGTTGATTTGATGATCGGCCATTTACTGACCACTGAAGGGTAAGTCACTCAAGCACATAGCGCAGATCGTCTTCTATGCAGCTTCTGTCAATTATCATAGACGCAGCCATAAAGTTAGAGATTCCGAGAGCTTGCCAGAGAAATAGAAGATAATTTACTTAATTGTACTTTTTAGATTTGAATAAAGACAACAAACTTGTGGCTATGTAAACGTTTTTGCTTTTCCCCTTTTTGTCGTCTAAAATGTTTGGTACATTACAGACTTTGTGTACAACTTGTGCGTTCATTTGATTGTCCATTCCACATGAGCATTGTGCTCGAACTAGTTACCCTTGAATGAGTTCAACTGTGAGATTGGTGCATTATATCTTTCCACGCTGTATCCATACAAGAGAAAGATTCCATTAGTCGACATAGGATAGTTCAATAAAGGTGATAGGACGGGTTATTCAAGGAAGAAGGGCCGATGTCTTCTTCTTCGTCGTCTTCGGCTATATTTCCCGTAAAACCGTCCCCGGTAAGGAATACCAATTCGTTACATATACAGGATCATTCGTGGCTTTCTGTTTGTCGCTTAACCTGCATGACATCTGTCCCGAACCGTTTGACTGTATGTGTAACCTTTGTTCACCGTCTAAATAAATATTTTCGCAACAGATCGCCCGGATATGGCATCGCTTAAGGTTCTCTGCATGACATATCTGCTCCCTGCTTGTTCCTCCTGCATCAAATGAATACCCACACTGGATGGCTAGCACTGTCTATGCTTCCAAAGGTCTGACTCATCATGGACGCAAAATTTACGTAGAGTGGCGTAAAAAACTCATTAAGCTATTTCATCTGCATTTAGAGTTTGCGGACCACACCATCTGTTAGAAGTCAGATTCCTTCAGCGCTCAATAATTTCCATTTTCTTTATTGCTACCGTCGCTAGTATTTGTTTTTGTGCTTCAGATTAAGTCTGATGGACTGAGAAACCGCTGGGACCCACGTTTTTCCTATCACGTAGCCGGCAAGAAACCTTAACCCTTCCTCTAGATGAGCTGGGTTCGGTGTGGTCACTGAATGTGATAACCAATTAAGTGGAAATAGCCGAAGTCTAGAAAGGGGTCTTATCCCAAGGTGACCTCACCCAAAAGCGCTATGCATATACCCACTAAGTATCTAAAAAAGAAAAGGGTTTAGAATCGCGACGTATCCAAAACTTTTGCCGAGAGCCATCTGTCTTTCGAGAACTCCAAGTATTGCATTGTAGAAAAGGGAGGGATATTAACACACTGTTAAGATTAAAACGAAGGCTAGTAACACATATTTGTGTATCGTTTTCTGTTGGAAAAAAGTAAGACTAGTAGATGCTTCTTCCTTGAAAGTATACTTTTTCAATCGACCGACAATGCATTGCTATTACAGAATAACTTTCACGACCTTGATTGTAGCTCCTCCTTCCTACGTGGATTGCAGGCGGTGGCGGCATGGTTAGATCCACTTCATGAGACTCCCACTTTTTCAGCTGTCTTTCGGCCGTTATGAAGTACCATCGCATCCAACATTTGGATTTATGGCTGTCGGTGGGTCCGTAGTAGGCTTTCATCCGTTGTAACATCTTTTCTGTTTTGTCCGTCTGTGTCAGTTTCAGCATCGCTGTCCTTCCAGAGAACAATTCAAATAGTCTCAATTTGCTGCTTGAAAAGTCAAGTGTCACAGGATGCAGCTTAGACCGCATCGAGTACCAGCAACGGAACACACGGAGTCGAGGACAGTGGTTTGACAAATAGGGACACACGTCAACTCCAATTAAATCGCATTCAACATCCAGTTCTTCTAAAACGTGTGTGGCATTTGTGGCCTTGCGATCACTCAGATGTATTGTGCGTCCTATCAGACATAGCGTTTTCAGCTGCTTTAGATGATCGAGAATAACATCGATCTCGAACGTTGACGGGGAACTTATTTGAAGACTGACTAAAGAGTGGCAAGTGGATAGAAGCTTTAGGTGCGCTGTGACCAATACTGGCTCTGATAGCGCAATGCGAACCGAGGAAAGCGTTCGTTGAAAATTGTCGACGGTTTCTGCATACGACTGAAAATCCCAATCATTGAACGAGATATAGGCAATAGGGGCATCCGCATGATGAGCTTCTTTTATCGCTTGTTGATTGATGCCTTCACGTTCAAAGTCGCCATCGCTAATCGTTATCTTTTTCAGACGCCGGTAAGATCTCACCAATGCTAAGATATCTGTATCCGTTGTTTCGTCCATTTCGTCACGTCTTGTTGAAATCATCAGCCGCTCAACATTTGGATATTTGAGGGCAAAATAAGAATACCATTTGCTGCTACGTGGCGTACTCAAACCTATCTTGCGCAACGTGTTGCAAGTTGCAATGTGATTTGGCATAGGTCCACAGATCTTTACGCAAGCCAAGGAAAGATATTGCAAGCGTGGAAGTGTTGTTGAGAGCGATTCTAGTACGGACAACGAAATTGTGGAATCCTCCCAACTTGTGGTGGAATATAAACGGTCGCCATAGAGAACGAGCTTCTCAAGATTGTGCATATTTCCCATGAGGTTAAGCAATTGGGGAATGATATTGACATTGAGCATCAACCGAGTGAGACGTAGTTGCGCGTAAGGAAGAGAAAGATCTAGGAGGTTTGATAGTCCACAATCGGGCAATTCTGTGAGATGTTTGCATTCATGTAATAGTCTTCGAAATGGAGAACGCCAAAACTTGACGTAATCGAGTTCGATAAGAAAAGGACAAAGACCTGGGAGTAGTTTGAGTTTGTCATGGGAGAAAGGCACGTTTGTTTGAATATGTAATTTACGGACATAATGGCCAAGCGGATTGACTCTCTCTGTACTGACCAGTGTACTGAAGAACAACCGTAATTGACGACGATTCTCTATATATACGTTTTCATACAGCGATGGCGTCAAAGTCTTATTCCAAAACCGACAGACAGTTAGACAGTAGTAGCAGTCGCTTTTCTCCAGGTAAGCGATGATGAGTCTTAGAATTTCCGCTGGTAGCTTGCATTCCATCATTAACTAGACACTGACAGGATGGGTTTAAAAAAGAAAAAGAAAAAAAAAGGTCGTCGTGTTTCGGTATCTGCGTATGTTACACGGCTAGAATTGTGGAACTACCGGCTTTACTGATGAGTTTTTCCTAGGACCTTACGTCCGTTTGCAATTATTCGGCGCTTTGAAGTATGTCTTTTTACGTTCCAGCGCTATGATTTGCATATCACACGTTTCATGCTACGTTTGTAAATCGACTGTCTCGTGTTAGGGATAGGTTTCTTTAGTCTCACCCAAGGAACATCTCAGTGATCGGATTCTTTTATGTCATGCAACGAGCGTGTCAGAAACAAGATCCCACTGTCTCGCGCAAAAAGCGTGTCGGCGATAGAGTCCTACCGTCTTAATTTATTTCTCATTTTATTTGTCTTCTTTATCAATCCAAGTATGGCAAACCATCTGATAAAGGAGAATACATAGTAATAGAATAGATGCAAAGGTCAAATACACATATAACTCCAGTGAGTATGAGCATGGATCCAGGACGATCGGGCACAATATGCAATGCTTTCAATAAAGGTAATGCTTTACGACAACAAGCATCAACATCAACGATTCGTCCTAGTGAAATGCGAAAAATGTGTTTCCGGGCACAAGCGGGATATCTTCGAGGTAAGCAAGAGGCATCACCGCATCATCTTATTGTATTAAGCATGCAATAGCTTACATGTCACTCCAATCAGTTTTATGTCCATGGGAGACCAACTTCATATGAATAATATATGGTCTTTCTGCCATCACTGAAATACTAATTACGTAGGACATTTTCCTTTCTGCGCAAGATTGCTTACAAACCTTCCGTTTGTCATAGGCTAGAGATCGGATGATTCAGTGGAAGCGGCTTAGGCTCTTCTTTGTAATTATCATTAGACCGTCTGTAGAGTTTGATAAAGTGAAAGCATAGTCCTGTGGAAGACTGTCATATTGTATCCTTCGCAATATCAACTAGTTTAAGGGGATCGTCTATTTGTTTATGTATCGCATAATGGGTATTGGTATCAGTGAAGCTGGCTATTCTGCCCGTTATAGTAGATATTTCTTCTTTTGTAGGACATCATTGTTGATCCCAACTATGACGATTTAGACCAGTATGGGCCTAAACCACTGTCCTCAAGGTACCTGGCCAACTGATGATTCCCAAGCTCTGTTTGGTGAAATGTTAGCAACATACTTAGCTCCTTCTGTTTTGATGTTATGTTAGACCAACGTCTTTTCGCATGAAGTCTGGACATGTCCGATCTGGGGTCTATTTTAAGCCCTCTCCCTTAAAACTTAAAGTCTCTTTGCTTGCGACGATCCTCTTCCGGCTTTCTTTGATGGACATCCGACAATTATTCCGTACTGTGTTTATACTGCACATATATACGTGCCTTTGGCAATGATTGGGAAGATGGACGGCATGATCCACGATTAAGGTGGGTGTTAACGTATTGACATCTGCTTGAAAAACGGAAAATGTATATCCGATCACGCAGCAAAAGTATGTGTTCCACAATTTTTCCCACACTCTTAACTCGATCATTTTGCCACCAAATTTATGCAGTGCTGAATCTTTTCGTTTCGGATTGGCACTTACTTAATGATGAACAAGCAGCATTTGCAGTAAGAGAAGCAGTATTGTTCTGCTCATATACAACTAAGAGAAGCTGCTGTATGCCATGGGTATAATGGGAATATGGGTACATGTGATAAGACAGTTAATTTGTCCATCAGTATAAAGCACTTGACCGATAAAGGATTATCCAATCGTAACCAACAAATTATCTATATCTGCAGTCTCATTGGACACAATGCTGGATATAGCTCAACAAGCTATGCATAACTCCGATCCTACTTTTGTTTGCAAAGGGGTATTTAAACAGAAATTCCCTTCTCCTGTCCGCAAAACATACTTTTTTCCCAATGGTATTTACTATCAACCCAATTAAACCTACAGCAAGTCAAAGTGGTGTTGACTTTGGTGCTATTATTGAAGACCTCGATTTGACCAAACTTACTGGTATACTGAACCTAGGAAGAACCTTCCACCCGAAATTAACGTCTGTTCTTCGGCATAGATGATGATTTCAAGAAGTTGGAGGAAGCCGTGTATACGTATCAGGTAGTGGTGGTCAGAAACCAAAGTCATCTGGATCCGCAAACACAGTACAAAGTGACAAAACGCTTTGACCCGGGAGCCGATACCTACGGCCACGGACTTCAACACCGTGCGAAAGAATCCGTTATCTCCCGGGATCTATCGCCACTACCAGTGGCACCGCAAGTGCAATTACTGGGTAATGGTACGGTCAAAGACTACCATGGGGTCACAGAACGAAAGCTTTCACACCCAAATCATCATACATACCATCATACGCCCTTGACGGAAGAAGAGGAAGCGCAAGGCAAGACACGGTTCTTTCGATGGCACATGGATGCTGCGCTGTATGAATTACATCCACCCAAAGTGACTAGTCTCTTCGGTTTTAAGAATCCAGTAAGTTACCTTCATTTCTCTTTTCTTTGCTGTCGAGATTCGGGACCTGAACCTTGATTTAGGAACCGAGACGCGAGACAGTTCAATACGACGACGGAACAGGCCATACTCTGGATGTCCAACTGGGAACCACTGCATGTAAGTACACAAACTTTATGTAGTGCATAGTGCTTACCCTATCCTAGTTATTTCGGGTCAAAAGGCATTTGAAATTCTACCGAAAGATCTCAAAGAACTTGCACTTAAAGCAAAAGTGAAATATGCCCCCCACCCATACCTGTGGATCTCGAAAGCCAAACTGATGTCAAATGGGCTTTCAGTTGTCTCGGAAGACAAAGAACTGAAAGCAGAAGAATTACCAGAAATCAAAGAAGAATGCATCCAAATATATCCCATGGTAAAAAGAGACTTGAAAAAAGCTACGTTCGTTTTTTGCTTAGCTTCATGCATTAGTTATGGAAGAATCCTGTGACAAAGAAAATCCATCTGCAAGTACACCCAGCTGTTGCACAGGACTTGATTATCGATGGTAAACCTGTGGGAGATCTGAAGAAGGTGCGAGAGATCCTTTACAAGTTCCAGCGACCGGCGATCAATCCTGAAAATGTTTATGCGCATGAATGGAAGGATGGAGATATCGTGTTCTTCCATAACCGCGGCGTGCTTCATTCTGTGGTTGGATCTCTCAAAGAAACCGATCTGAGAATTTTCCAACAATGTAACATGGCTAGCAATGATGCACCTATTCCCGCAACAGCAGAAGATCTTGCTTTTTACCTTACCACTGAATCAACATAATAAAATAACAAAATATGCCTTCCCCAAAAACCTAAGCTTGACAGGATGTTGCTGATTCAACAGTCTCATAATATCCGTTATACTAGTCTCTGTTATTGTACCTATTCTAAAAACATTTTGAACAGGATAGGAATGGTATATCAAAACATAGCAAGATTCGTTTGCTCAATGAGTATTTGTAGACAGAGAATAAACACAGGACCAGAGCATCTATTCCTGTCTACCTAATCATACACGGGAGCCATCACAAGGCGAGACAACAGGATCGGTAACGTTAAGCAACATGGATTATTGATGAATGTTATAATACTCTGTGCCTGTACAAAAAAAAACATATGGATTGCCGTAACTCACAAGTCTATAAAGGTATTTGCATCCTTTCTTTTACAAAGTAATTTATAGACAGCCCTGAAACTCTCTTTAATCGTGGGTTCTCTCTTCTCATGAGCCTTTGGGTATAACAACGGTGATTCGATCAGCCAGTGCACCCCAGGCCACGCGCTGGTGGACAAAGATGGCATACCATGTTGTCAAACCAATAAACCAGATTACGCAGCCGGCAAGCGACATGTAGATATCTAGCTTGGTCAACACTGTAAACAATTCCGACGGAAAAGCATTCCTTACATTTCTTCAACAGCTGTGGAGCTGATGGTGAACGACTGGCGGGAAAAAAATAGATGAAGTTGATGAGCCAAAGAAAGGGAAGAAACGCAAATCCTCCATAGAACATTTTCCTGCTGATGGAAACAAGCTCTTCAGGCTTTAGTTTATCCAACTTTGGCATTGTGTTTCCGGAAGTCTAATGGACATGCAGAAAACGTCTGGTTGGAACAGCAAAGGCCGCTTCCTTGACTGCAGGTTAACGAATTGTGACTATCCGGATCACACCGGCACCATGGTATGATATCCATAAACACCTAAACAGATACGCTATTGAGACCCTTGGATAGAGCATGTTAGATCCTTATCTGGTCCTCCGTAGAGTTCTTCCCTAAAAAAGGAACGAGATGTACAGATAGATAGCGCACGCGGGAAAGGTACCCATGTTGACCTCGCTTGAAAATCTGACCATCTACAAGATAAAATTATCGTCGTAGAGTGAAGAGGAAGCAACGAATGAATGTTCTTTTTGCTGAAAAATTCACCGAGGATTTGCTAAGGAGGCCCCGAAAGGCAAGATCTATCAACAACTTATAGCGTTTTCATGCGTGCGCGAATTTCAATGATACAGCAAAGTTAGGAGAAAAAAGGAAATTAGACAAGAGATGCAAAGCAACGACAATGATATATGGCCTTTTCTTCGTTGAAACAGCTCTGGTAGTAAAAGCTATTTTATTCCCTTAATCTACTCGCACAAGCTAGGGGAGGTTCGCCTACAAATTTCTATGTATCTCTGTGGATACGGAAATAACACGATGACAATCAGATTGTACAGATTAATTAGTGTCCGCCTCAGCCAGTCGTAATACGTAGCCACGATAATTGGACACCGGCTCTTTGCTAGCTGTAGTTCATATACATCCCAGTTTTCCGTTGTTAGACAGAAACCAGATGTCGGTTCTCCCTTATCTCCTTTTGCCCTTCAAAATAGGGCCCAAAGTATAACAGCGATTGACAGAACACCCTACCTTCGGAGAGGAAAAAAAAATGTGTACTTTTTGCACCGTAACCGAGAGGGGCTATAGAAATAAGCACTTCCACTTTTAGGTGATAACTTGCACCAAAGGAATGGTTTAGTTTGAAAATCTCGGGATTGGCCCTTACAGATTCTGTCTGACAATCATAGCAACACTGTGATCTAGCAGGCAAAGATTAGCTATTCTTTTGTTTTTGTGATATACAGGGTGAATTAACATCCAGTTATGTACACCCTGACTTTCAGTCCTTGACCCATTAGGCGATAAGTATGATTTCATCGAAAGAAACGATCCGGGAGCCTGTTTTGCGACTTAGCATGTTCTAGTTACAATTCGATCCCAGAAGTAGCAGTTCCTGAATCCAGGGATATTGCTGTCGTCGCACAATACGACAGCCCACGCACAAACCTCACGATTTTCTCAGCCTACCTATAACGTGCCTACATTTTGTTCTGGACCTCAGAGGCTAGACAAACAAGGACTTTGTGCAATGTTAGCTTGTCCACCATGCTTCAACCAGCGTGAACAACTTTAACCGTGGATGTGCAACACTTTTTCTTTGTCCGGAAAAAAAGGTAAAGAAATCATCTTACTTTCCCGAGAAAATGTCCATCCGAGGACATCCTTAAACCAACTAGACGGTATTTGCTATCAATCTATGCGCAAATGGCCGCTTCGTTTTTTCTTTTTTTGACAGAAAATATCATCAACTGAAATGGTACATATGCTACTGTAAATATGTTCTGTGTCTATTGTAGCCAATCAACGCAGTTGTTAATGCCTCCTATGAATTTTATTTTACTCCTAGATTACCAAGGTGAACCTTAGAAGATGTCTCTTCTGAGGATTTGGTCGGGAAATGGATCAATGCACGAAACACTGACTGGACTGGATGGAAGCGCATGGGATCAATATCGGGCTTTGAGCCATCACAGTAATTTCAGCAACCGCTTGTGAATGATTGGCACACGTACGCTTCTCTCTCAGGGCAATCATCTTGAACCCCTTCCTCTCTGACCGCCCCCTTTTTTTCCTGTCAGGCTTTTTCCTTTTTTCTACTTTTTTTTAATATATCTCCCAGCCTATGGAAAGCGACACTAAGGAAGTTGGGTTATACATTGCCTATGGAGCCCTCATGTCGATGGCTGTTACGCCGATCTTCATCGGATCCTATGCTTCTCTACGCGGATTAAAACGTCCTGCCGATGCGCCCAAACCCAAGAAGAGTGACTCACCTTTGGAGGATTCAGACGATGAAGACGAATCGGCAACGGAAAGCTTATCTTCAAGCGACGCATGGATGTTCCCTGTTATTGGTTCCGGCGTTCTGTTTTCTCTTTACCTACTTTTCAAGTTTTTGGACAGAAAATACATTGATTATCTCATCACGGCCTATTTCTCTGTCGTCGGCTGTGCAGCGGTTACCAAGACCGCGTTGATGGCGGCGCGCAAGTTTGTGCCCTTGTGTCTTTTGAAGAATGTCAGTAAATACAAATTGACACTCACAAAACAAAGGAAGCGTAAGTTATAAGAAAGATGGAAGGAGGTGGTTTTTTCTATTTTCTTATATTTCTTTTCGTAGATCTGACGCATGCTAGTTTTACCATTGTCCATGGAATCATGTTGGCAGTCTCTATTATGCTCACAGCGTATTACAGCTTGACAAAGAATTGGATTGCATCCAATGTGTTTGGTATCTCCTTCTCAATTAATGCCATTCAATTGCTATCTCTAGACTCGTTCCAAACGGGCATGATTCTTTTGAGCGGTTTGTTTTTCTATGACATCTTTTGGGTATTTGGAACGGAGGTGATGGTTAGCGTGGCCAAGAACTTTGATGCGCCTATCAAAGTGATCTGGCCGAGAAATATCATTGATTTCGTACTTGGCGCTGATGGTGCTGCGAATTCGTTCACAATGCTTGGATTGGGTGATATTGTGATCCCAGGTAAGAGAGGAACAGAATCCAATGTCTAAGTTCTCACCATTGTATAGGTATCTTTGTGGCTTTGTGCCTGCGTTTCGATCGCCATATGGCATGGAAGCGTAACCCAGTGGGTGATTTCCGCTCCACCAATTTCTCCAAGCCTTACTTCACTGTGTGCTCTATTTTCTATATCGGTGGTCTTGTCACAACAATGGCTGTCATGCATATCTTCAATGCCGCACAACCTGCTCTGCTCTACCTTTCTCCTGCATGTATCCTGTCAACCTTGTTGACTGCAGCTGTACGTGGTGAGATCAAGGACCTGTTTCAGTACTCTACAGAAGAAAAGAAGGAAGAGAAGGAAGAGAAGGAAAAGAGTAAGAAGGAAAAGAAGGAAAAGAAGACGCAAAACGAGGTAGTTCCTGAGGTAGCCGAGAACGAGGCACGCAAGAGTGAAGAGTATGAGTACGTAGCCGTCACACCTGTGGACAACAAGACAACACCTGCATCACCTAAAACAAGTAAAAAGAAGAAGAAAGGAAATAAAAAATAAAATGTGGTGGCACTAGTTGCAAATTGGAACGTGCTTATTTGACACACAGCAAAGAAGTAATAATCAATCATTATTTGGCGGGGAAACGTGGATTAAAACTCATGTCTGCCAAATACAGACGCCACCCGTCTTTGAACAAGATTGACATGATGAACCCCCCAAAAAAACAAGATTGAGTTGATCAGCATGTGCTTCGTTTTTTTTTTTTTTACAGCACGAGTAAAAAATAATGAATTGCTAAAGAACGAAAGAAACTCGAGGCTATTTCTACTAACGCCTCTTGGTAAATCATTATGTCAATATGTATGCTATCAGGGGTTTAACAATAAAACATTCTCGCGCTAAACGATGAATCAATGCATAATGTTGTCAATCATTGATTACTTCAAAGATATAGAATTTCTCCTAGTTGGCATGGAATCGCTTCTTCTTTTTACTGCTGTGCTGTGGGATTTTCTTTGGCTAACCGTTGCATACGTTCCAAGTTTTCCTTGTCTTGTTCAAGTTCCTTTAGTCTTTGTTTTGCTTCCGACGCCGCCAACATTTGATCTATGCATCATCAAATGGAACTGCCCATTAGAATAACGATAGAAGAAATAAAACCACGTACAATAGTTGCCTTTGATCAAGAGGACCTCAATGCCTGCACCCATTGCAAGGCCTATGCCAAATATTTTACCATAAAACTTTGTTACTCCCATGGTCAATGAATCTATAGCGTATGCGATTCCTTTTTTTTTTATTCTTTCGTAAAAAAAAGCGTATGTATATTTTTTGTGACTTATGCCTTGTTTTCTACGGAAGTGAAATACAAGCCCTCCTTGCTGGCGTTATTCTCCGCCACCGCCGCACGGCCCAGCTCTATCTCCCGTCGTTGCTGTTCTCGATCGCGTGCATCCTGCAATTTTCGATATTTATCTGTCTTTACAAACTTGGGTACGGAGTCAGAAGCCATAAGTCGGCAAATGTGTTCGTCAACGCGGTCAAACCACTTCAAGATCATCCTCAGACTTTGCGACACGGATGGCGTAGAGATAACAATTGTTGGTTTGATCTGGCCAGGAGTATAAGTCGGGACTACGGTGACCATCGAGTTGACCAGGCGAGCCATCTCCTGACGCAAGGAGTGTTCAACGTTGAGTTCACAAGAAGCACCGGGGGCGAGGTAAGTAGACCAGATATCGTAAGCATCTTCGAGTAGATCCTTTTGATTTTGCGATGGCAAAGCGGGGCTCTGGTTGCGGCATTTGCGGCGCAGCGTCGTGTAATCAATCCAAAAGTCCAGATTCTCCTCGCAAAAGTTTGCACGTAAGAAGTCTTTGAACAGTGATCGCAACTGGGGGTCGTCTAAAATCACTTTGAGACGTGCTGCGTTGCTTTCCTTTGGATCTACGGCAGGGACATTCATATCCACAGCTGTACTTGATGGACGTGACCTTGATCGAGAAGATAGAGGAGGAGAAGAGTCATCGTCGTCTCCCATAATAGCGCTTGTTTCCGTGGCGGGGGGCGCCGGTGCCTCGTCTTCTATGGTGTCATGTTCTAGTGCAGTTGTGGTAGTGTTCGTGATGACCACCGACTCAGGATCCTGTTGCAGAATCTCACGCAAGGTTGTTTGCTGGTCATCGCCTTCCCGTAACGAGTGGGATCGTCGAGGTTGAGGCTTTTCCGCGATAGACTTGCCACTGTTTTCTACCTTTTCTGGCTCCGCAACGACCTGCTTGCCTTTAGAGGTGATCACAAGCATTGTCGTTTTTGTTGCACGAATGTAGGTATTGGCAGTGGTCTGTTTACTGTCCTGGTACTCGATCCAACCATACTTGAGGAATTCGTTGCACACCAGTTCGGCTTCGTCACGGGAGGAAACAGTACTGTAATCCAAGAGCCAATCACAGCAGAGTTGGGAGGAGAACAAAGTGCGCATGTTTTTGATTGTCTTGCGTTGTGCGTTTTTGGAAGTTTTGGAGATCGTCAGGAGGTAGTTACTCAGAACTTGCACACGGGAGTCACCAGGTACAGTGGATGACATGGCAAAAGGTGCAGCGGAGGAAGGTGTGGAGGATGAGGAACCCGAAGAAACAGAAGAGGAAGAGGAAGAGGATTTTGGACGGCTACTTGAAGTAACAGGGGTACCATTGGATCCGGAAGAAGAGGCACTCTCCAATTCACCATCAAGCGGTAAAGAGGTCATCATTACCCGGAAGATCACCGACAGGTTCTGTCGGCCCACCAGTAATTGATCATCGTCGGGTTGTCGCTCTAACCGGACTAATTGTACCGGTTCAATATGACCAAAATGCTTTCGTAACGACGCTACATCTGCCTCGGTTCGTACACAGAAATCTTGAAGGACACATAATCCTTTCGGTGTCAGCTGCCAAATGCCTTTATCGCGAAAAGACCGGCTGTTGTTGTCGATGGCACTTTCCATCAAACGACAACATTGGAATTGTTGGCATAAAGCCTTGGCCATATCTCGGGCCATATTGAAGGTAGTAGTGGTTGTTGTACGCAATTGTTTTGAGGGATCATTGGGATCTGGTTTACGGACAGTATGCGAGAAGCGTAGAGAACCAAGGGCCTGAATGGCGTCTTCGGATGAAAAGGTATGATTGTAATTGCGGAAAAGATACCGATGTGTATCAAGTGGTATTTGTATAATCAGTGCTGCAAACAGATCGTGGATATCCTGAATTTTTTGTTCTGTTGGTTAGTAACTCTTTTCCTTTATGTATAGCAACTAGACTATTTTTCTTTTATTCACCTTGAGGTATGGACGACCATCAATGGTAAATTTCATCATAGATGTATAAGCTTGTTGAGATACGTTTGAATCCATAGTCTATTTTCTTTTTTTTTCTCTTTTAAGAAATGTGTGTGTGTGTTTGTTTTGTTATGTGGATTTGATTTTACAAATGGAATGAAAAGAAAGGGAAGGAGAAGGACAGAGAAGGGAAAGTAAGGTTGAAATAAGTGATATATAAATAACTTTTTTGTCGATAAAAAAACGAGGAGGAACACAATTCATAGGTAAGGGGTGTCTACTTTCGTGAGTGTGTGTGGGAATAACCAGTTATTGTGCAAGTGAGAACGTTATGCATGTGAAATATGGGTTACAATATGCTATAGAGAAAATAAGACGTATAAGTGAAAATAAGCGTGTATATGTGTGTGAAGCGAGAGAGGGGGGAGGGAAGTAGGTAAGGAGCCAGCACGGATTTCCTTTTCTCTTTTTTCTCATTTTGGGGGGACTCCTTAACTACAAAATACACACTCGGATCAACGCTTGGACCTTAATCGATGCATCATAAAAGGCAATGCACCATAATCCCCCCTAACGTCAACAGTCTCTTCTTTTTTGTTACTATCATCCAACCCATACACCCGATTTACAGTTCTGAGATTTATAGTTATAACAACATGCAAAGCCAGAATGAACTTCTTTTCTTTTTTACCCACGCGCTACTTTTCATATTCGCCATTTAAATTCTATTTACGTTTGTTCTTTTAATTTACTAAGGGGCCATGCACATGATCATTTGACTAGACTATCGAGCAAAAAATTCGTCGCTTTCTCTAAATCTTGATCATATCGGTCAAGAGCTTCTTTGGCTGCCTGGGCGTCAAATCCCATCTTCACTAACTCTTCTATCTTCTCGTTCGTCCCCTTACTTTCCGATACTTGTTTCTCGGTCGTCGTCGTCTCATTCTCCTGTACAAGTGCAGATGATGTGTTCGATACAAAACTAGAGAACGCATCTTCGAAACCAACTGGCTCCGTGTTCTCCGTCTTCTTCTTATCTCCTTCCTTAGTTGCAGATGGTCCACCAAAGATAGAATCCCATTCATCCTCTCCATCTTTGTTGTTGGCAGTCATTGATGGGAAATCAAATCCGCCAAAGTTATTAGTCCACGTTGTCGTACTAGGTTTTTTCTCGTTTCTGGGATCATCAAAAGCTGCATCAAAATCCTCAAACCCGTCTGTCACAACCTTGGCCTCGGTCAACGGACCCGAGGAAAATTCCGCATCAAATTCGTCATCCTCCGATTTCTTAGTGCTCTCGCGCGCCGCTTGCTCCGAGAACGCCGCATCAAAGACATCCTTGTCCTTGTCGTCTTTCACTTCCTCCTCTTTAACAACAGAACGTGGTGGCGGAGGAGCACGAGGCTTTTTGTGTGTCGAAGTAGACGTTCCCTGGCTTTCGGATGTTGACCGGTGGTGTCTGCTTTGTGGAGGAGGGGGAGGGGGTGCCGTTCTTGCCGATCGTACAGGTGGTCCACTGCTACTATTGTTGCTTGGAGACATCGTGCTTGCCTTGGAGGCGTCGGATGATCCAAGTGCCTCGGTGCCAGCTTCCGCTTGTTTCGCAGCACTTTCTTCTTCCTCTTTTGCTTCTTCCTCCGGCCCTCTGGCAGCAAGATCTCCAAAAACGGCATCAAAATCGTTCATGTCGATCTCTTTCTTTTTCTCAGTTGTACTGGCCTCGGCTTCCGGCATGCGAGGGGAAAAGATATCGTCAAATGCAGAGCTAGGACCATGGATAGGCGTTTGTGAAGGGGTTTCGAAAGCGGCGTCGAAGGGTGAATCAGTAGTACGGTCTTCCGATGACTTGGACGAACCGCCTTGCATAGCGTCAAATGGCGAGTCACGACCACCCATTGTCTTTTCGGCCATGGATGGCGAGAAAGCTAAATCAAATGGTGATGTAACAGCCCTTTCCTGATGCGGTGTTGGTTCGGGTACATCCGTCTCCTTCGTTTCTAAGTTGTGCTCCTCTTTGTAATCGTTCAAATTTTGCTTTGCTTGTTCACGGTCCTGCTCCGATGCCGTGACCTGTCGCTGATTGATACTAAGCATCATGTCTTGTTGCTTCACTTGTGCACGTAAGTTATCCAGCGCAGCAACAAGTTGTGCCGTCTCTTCTTGGATCTCATGTACACGTCGTCGCGCACGCTCGCTCTCAACCCGTCCATCTTCTAACGTCTGCTTCAGCTGTGCAATTTCCTGCTGAACTGCGACGAGTTGTTGTTGTGCTGCGTCATGTTCTTGGCGCGCTTGAATCCATGCTGGCTCCTCTGAGCGTAATATCTCTTGTAACTCCGTCAAAGCCTTCGATTCGGCATCGTGAGCCATCTTTGTTTGCGTGGTTTGCGCTACTAACTCCTCTTTCTGTTTTGCAAGCTGAGCAAGGGACTGTTCAACAGCTACCTTTTGCTCCTTGATGTCTAACGTGGCCTGTTTCAAAGAAGCAATCTGGTTTTGCAGTTGGTTGACTTCGTTTGTCTCCTTGGTCAGTTGTTCATTATTTCCAAAATCGCCCAACAGATCAAGATCGTTATTTCCTGCGTTAATATCTGACATTTTCATATCAGTTCTTTGATCATACAATGAAAAAAAAGTGTTTACCTTGCATAGAAGACATATGTGTTACTGTTGGCTGCCGTTGAAGTACAGCAGGACCAGCTGCTGGACTATTCGGGAAAGGAACGCGAGGGCTTGGGGGAACAAGTGTGGAAGGGAGTGAAAGTGGTAATGGCTCTCCTCTTAGTCGTTTGTGAATAAGATGCATAGCAACTGCAAATTCGTCTCGCGTAAGCCGTCCGCATTGCTGCGTATCAGCCAGGTCCCAAACTTGGGCTAAATCAGCATCAGATAGACGCGAGTTCTTGAAAAACTCCACTGCCTCGTTGCCCTGAATAAATCCAACCCGGCGCGTATCGATTTTATCAAAAAAAGCATCGTACTGTGCCTTTTCCTGTGCTGTAACATCCCAATGCACGGGTTCTTGTGTAGCGGTTGTCGATGAAAATGCCATCGTGCCAAGTGAATCGATCGTACGAGCGCGATGTGGAGGAGTGGAGAGCGCTTGTCCCATCTGTCTCGGTGTTGTTGCAAATGATTGGACAGGCGACACTGCGAAACGATCAGTGCTCATTTGGCGTAACACCGGTGATTGAATATTCCCTGACGCAGCGGCATAGACCTGCGGTGGTAACTGTGTTGGTAATGTTGTAAGTGTCCTGTCCATCAGTTTATCGATATAGTGCATGGCGATGATAAATTCTGTCTGGTTCAGATTTCCCGATTTTCGCACGTTGGCGAGATCCCTGCGGAACACAATCAGTTCATGGATGGAAAGCTCACTCGTGTTCGCCTTACCATATCTCGCTCAAGGTCTTGGCGGGTAATTTCGATTTTAAAAATACATTTCTTGCTACATCACCGTCAATTGTCCCATTGGTTGGGTTCTGAGCACGGAAGATAACCATGTACTTTTCGCGTTCTGCGGGTTTAATAGTATCCGCTGCTGTATTCCGCTGTAGATTAGGACTGCTAGGATCCAGCTTAATGCCTTCAAATTGCGGTAAAGGCACAGCTATAAGCAGTGGACGTGAGTCACCATATTTTTTTTGAAGTTATGTTTCAGCTTACAGGTTGCCAAAATAGGATCAGCAGCATCTTGACCGTGTTGTGCACATGCAACGAGTTTTAATGCAATTGAAAAGGTCTCGGGTGTCAGGTAGCCAAGGTTATCTTTGTCTGCCGTTTCCCATATCTATTGGAGTGTGAGGTGGTATGGTCTTCCATGTTGGGAATGGCGAATGCTTACGTCTGATAATATTGGGTGGGGAACACCAGATTTTTCAAAAAAGGCCACGGCATCTTGCCCATTAACAATGCCTGGTGTCCTGCCGCTAGCTTTGTTAAACAAGAGACCGTAGAGCTGTACCTCCTGTGGTGTCAGTAAGGATTCCCAGCTGGATGAAGAAGTTGACATGCCGGTATGTGATGAGTTCAGTTTTAAAAAGGAATCGCTCCTTTTTTTATATATATAATCTCTGCGAAGCGGAGCTTTCTCAACCACTCAAATGCTTACAATAGCCTTGTGATTGGGTCGGTACTTCTATTTTGCCACGACTTTTGTATAACGCTGGGCGCAGATCGTCAGCTTCGGGTGACGATAATCTCTTTGCTCTGCTACAACGCGTGCAGCTTTAGATAGCACTACGCCCATGTATAAAATGAACCTCATTTATCTATCAATAAACCAGAGAATTCTTACAAGTACAAAAAATGACAAGACTCGAAAACCAAGCGATATTTTCTACCAGGGAAGCTACAATACTCACCTACCACTCGAATTAGAACACATATCCTTCACTAATTTATTAAAAACCATGTCGAAAAGGAAAAAACAATAATTAGCAAACCATCATCTATAGATGACCACTGTTTACAGCGGATAAGTCCAAAACGCCTGTACACAACAACAACAACAACAACAACATAGAGCTACTCAGGGTTTAGACTATTTGCACATAATATAAAGGTGACTGCAGCTGCAAGACTGTAAAAGCTTTTGACTGAGAATCCATAGCATCTAGCAGACAAAACATATGAAGACTGGAATTGAACAAATATTTTAATAATGGATAGGAGGATCACAAAAAATGCAAGCGGTAGAAAGGGCCAGACGCACAGCTTCTATTAAGGAGGGCTACCAGCATCTACAGAAGAAGTAGAAAGGGGCATCCAGTAGGGGACGTCCTTTCATTGTCAAGAGAAATTAAAGCAAATCTTTTTCTTGACAAGAGGCAACCAACCGAAAAGTGAGGGGGACTGGTTGCTCAGATACCAAGCAAGTACCGATAGTAGTCGGTAAACTTTGTTCCGATTCTGTCATTAAGTTCATCCCAGCTCAAATAGCTTGACCCATCTCGAATATGAAATACCTGTTCCAAGCAAGCTGAAATATCCAGCACTAAAAATTGATAAGCGAGAAACTTGCGTCATGCATACACATTCTGTAGAGCAAGCGAAAGACATTCATATTTATGCAAAGAGATCCTCCGTCTGAAGATGGTTTGAACTGTTACGTGATACTCTGTAGCCAAGAACAGAACCGTCGTAGTAGAATAGGTATATGTAGTAGATAGGTAAAGCTGTGCTCTCCGTTTTTGCCTTTGATATCGTCATACCTGTCAAAAAAAAAATGAATGCCTGTTACAGTCTTGTAAATGTATAACCTACCATAAAGGGGACTTGCTTGTAACTCATCCTTTGGTAAATAGTACTCATTGTTGAGCAGACAAACGTGCTGCCCATCGTCCAGTTCCATTTGTAACACCCTTGTTAGCGCCACAGTGCCTTTTTGACTTGCTGCCACGAGAAGCTCAAGCTCAGGTATCCATTCCACCATATTCAAGCGGTCCATTCGATCAAATCTGACGTCGACGTTGGACACTATACTCCGTTCAACTGCGAGTGTTTCCAGACCTTTCTTATCCGGCTTGAGAAAATACGCATCTTTAGTGGTAGTAAATAGTAGGTATTCATTGAAACCATCTTTCGACTTTTTGGAACGGCGATTTCTGACTGTCGTGTTGCTTGATCGAAGGACTCGTGGAATTACCCCTGGATCCACTTCCTCCTCCCCTTCTTCTTCTTCCTCTTCAGGAATGAACATTTCTTCCTCTCCTTCTTCTTCCTGCTGTTGTCCTTCTATCCTTTCGGTCGGATCGAAAACATCGTGAACTTCATCGTCCCAACCTCCTTCTGCCGGAGGAATATACAAATTAGAATCATCCGTAAGACGCATAAGCCGTTGTGCAATGACTGAATCCCGTCCAGTGCCAGCTAAGTAGTTGCACACTATGAGTCAAATCCTCCCGAAGGAATATTTCCACTTACTGCTATACTCCTCCTCTTCGTCTTCATCACCATCCGTTGACTCGTTAAAATGTACCAACCCTTCTCTATCATATAATTCGAGTTCTGTCATATGCGTATCGTCTAACCCTTCTTCATCGTTGTGTGCATATATTTCTGGATATTCTATTGCAGCTAATCGCTCCGCTTCTATTGCATCTTCTTCATTTGCTTGCGCATGAAGTTCGGCAAGATGAGCATCCTCTTCTTGTAGAGCCATTTCGGCAAGACGTTCACTTTCTTCCGCCTCTTCCCGTTCTAACCTTGCTAGCTGAACAGCTTCTCTTGCATCCTCTTCGTCTTCCTGTCGTTCAAATTCTGCAAGTTGAGCAACCTCCTCAGCTTCCTCTCGCTCGAGCTCCGCTAAATACTCGTCTTCGAGAGCGTCTTCTTCCTCTTCTTGTCGTTCTAATTCGGCTAATTGTGCATCCTCCTCAGCCTCTTCTCGCTCCAACTCTGCCAGGCGCATCGCCTCCATTGCATCTTCTTCCTCTTCTTGCCGAGCCAGCTCTGCCAGATGTACCGCTTCTATTGTACTTGGATGCTCAAGTTGCTGCGTTCCTTCATCCTCCTCGTCATGCTCTTCCATCTCCTCCATATAGGTATCTCTTGGTCTCGTAAAATAGCGAGGACGGGCTGGCCATTCAGGCACATCTTCCGGCTCAGCCCAAGTGTCTGGCCACTGTTCGTCACTGAGATAGCTACCCTCATCCCATGCATAATCATGATCTTCCCACAAACTATCTTCAGCACCGTCAGCTACGTCGTTTGGCAAAGAATCCCCCTCCCAATCATTGGCGTGGAAGACATAGTGAGGCGCATAGTCCATATCGTCTGAAAAATAGTCTAGATCATCGATTTCCTCATCTCTATCTAAGCGCGACATATTAAGCCGATAGACCGGTATCTTCGCAGAATGCTTCAAGTGAAGTAAACCTAATGATATTGTACGACCTGTCGATTGCCGTCTTCGGATCGCTGCATTTACTTCGGGATCGTCGCAGAGAGCATATTTGAGACATTCGCGTGGAATAAATTTGACAGACCATCCCCTGCAGAAATTGTCAGACACCATCTAAAAATGGGTGTAGTCGATGTGTACCATGTATTATTATCTATTCCACCACCTGCCGTTTTTCGCATAGCGATGCACTTTCTTCTAGCGATATCCCATAGACGACATGTTTGATCAATAGAACAGCTGGCAATGTATCGACCGGATCGGCTAAACTCGATATTAGGGACGTTGTGGCTGTGTCCTTCAAGTTCGACTTTTGTCTCGTCTTCCAGAACGTTGGGCTTTTGATATTGGGATTGTCGAGTAATCCGCAAATAGTTGAAGATTGTGATTTTCCAACTGTTTGCGGATACTGCAATAAGCCCTTGTTTACTATGGATTGCGATTCCCCACGTAGGCTTTTCATTGCTAGTCGATTCAGTCTGTTAACGATCATCACTTCATACTCAGTCCACCTTTACCTCAAAACAACAGGGGGTTCATTTAGATCACTTGTTTTCCACACACATATCTCTCCGCATTCAGATGCCGTTACCAGAATCTCATCCCCCAAAATGTCGCCAACTTTGATTGCATTAATTACATATGGCTAAATCTTGTCAGTGAAACTTTTGCGATAATTTAACACTTACGGATTCAAGACCACCACCTGTGCGGAGGGCTTCTGGACTTGCTATTACTTTCTTTGGATCCTTGAAAGGCGAATACATGTTATCGATAGTGTACACAAACACACGATAGTCCACAGCTAATGAATAAATGTTATCATCAGTAACTGCGACGGTCAGAGCGCGATCAGCCTTACCGATGAAAAATGTGCATGGATCGTATTGACTTGCTGCACACAAATTCATTCTCTGTAATGGAAAATAATAAATTCATTCTGTATTCTGCTCGGGAAAGCATTTGTTTACCCATGGCATTCCTGAGGATAAGTCGATTTTATGCGACTTCTGAATGGTAGAAACCTACGACGTATTCATTTTAAGCCGAACAGAATTGTATCTTACTTCTAATAGGTCATAATGTTTTGCTATCTGATCGACCATTCGTTCGGGCGATTCTTGACTCATGTTAAGAAAGTTTATGCAAGTATGCTTACCAGAAACAGCCAGTATCACTTTTCTCTCTTTTTTCTGTTCCATAAAGCAGTCCTTTTAGGGCGGTATGGATCACATGCGTCGAGTTGATCAACCGCCGGACCATCGGACTACTGTGTTTTTGATGGGCGTGTTGCACATTTGTCGCAACGGTACGTTGATCCCATGAATATCCCATCTTATCTGTATTACTGGCTATGTGCCCTAATGCATGTCGTTCTCTATCAAGATAGTTAATTGTTGATGTCCAAATCAAGAAGTTTGGTGTCACCTTTAAGAAGGTAGGTAGGTCAACTGACCACTACAGGCAGAGCTGAGTGCCCGTCAATTAAAGAATGTTAAGTCATGTTCGCCGGTCGTTACTTGCATTAAAGCAATCGATGTTTATACTTAGATAGGAGCAGAAACAAGACATTAGATGTGCAGTCTCTTTAAGTAATGGATTTTGAATGAGCGATCGCATCAAATAAACGTTATCCTGCTTTCAAGTCCGAATAAGCTTTGCACTGAGTAAGTGGCTCGTTCTGCCTGGATGGCCTTAGCCTCACATTGGAGTAGTTCATTGCTTCAGTGATGGTTTTTCAGTATCTCATCGGGAGCAGTAGAAAATGTCCCAAGATAGGGGCAGGTTCCATCCAAAGTAATCTGTATCTAAAGGCGTGCATGAATTTCTTTTTTTTTTGGCTTTGACATTTTCAAAAGATATTCTCGGTAAGGATGTCAATGCTTCGTTACATATACAGAGTCTTTCATGTCTATCTATCTGTCGTTAAGCCTGCAAAGCTCTGCGCCCGAACCGTCCTGGCTAAGCGGATATTGTCAGCAATCCCTATACTAATGACCCCATATTCAATTCCTTCTTTAGAGCAAACCAGGCTCTTACATGGATGCATAATTTACTCAGAATAACGTAAGTCACCGTTCAATAAGCAATTAGAGTAGTAGCATCGAAAGGGAATAGAATAGTATCACAGCACCATTTAGCAAATATTACTTCCAGCAGCGTGAGATGCTTATGGACATATAGACTCTTCATACATTTTCTGCTGACATAATATTAGCGGTTTTCTTTCCCATCAATCCATGTCGGTGCAAGAAACTTGGACGTTGAATATTTTTCCGAGGCAGGTGTGGAGAGGATCTGTGATCTAAATATCTAAAATTTAAAGTTTACTGAAAGATATAAAATCTGGCTCTCCTCAACGCTTTCCCGGTTCAATATTATTCTCCAATGTCCACATCGTCTCGCGCTGTTGATCGTCTCCAGAATCTATCGGCGCAGCTTAACCCTGCTCATGACAAACTGAAAGCACGTAAGTTGTCGACGGGCACCACAATCAAGTCATTTAAACGTATTCCTAGTGCGCATCTATCGGAAGCCAGAGCAGCTACCTTATATTGGTTCTCTTAATCCGGTCAAGTTTCTCCTGCGCAGTGCGATGGTCCATGCAAACAAAACCGCTGTTATACATAGGGATCGCATTTTTACTTATCAAGAAGTAACAGATCGTGTAAATCGTCTAGCAGGGGCTTTAATAGAGTATGGCGTCAAACCTGGTAATCGAGTTGCAGTCTTGTGTCAAAATATCCCGCCTGCACTGGAAGCGACTTATGCCGTCCCAGCTGTTGGTGCTGTACTAGTACCATTGAATACTAGACTGGCTGCGAAAGAGCTAGATTATATTATTGATCACTCGGGCGCAACTGTATTGTTGTATCAGCAGGAATTTGAAGACCGTGTTTCCGATAGAGTTCGAACGAAACTTGCACTAATTCCTGTCGCTGGTGATATCAATGGCGACCCTTATGAACACTTGCTGAGGAAGACCAAAACTAGAGCTTGGAAAGACCTGCCACTGGTTGAAGATGAAATGGCGCCCATATCGTTGAATTATACTTCGGGATCTACTGGTCGTCCGAAAGGCGTTGTTAATATCTATCGCGGCGCTTATCTGGCCGCACTTGCAATGATAATTCATTCTCAGTTGACACCTCAGAGCGTTTACCTTTGGACATTACCAATGTTTCACTGCAATGGTAATGTCCTTAACAAAAATCAAGACACGTTGAGATAACTTTTCTTTTCCAAAAGGATGGAACTTTCCGTGGGCAGTTGTGGCTGTGGGGGGTAAGTAATATTGCTTAGATGGCAAATACATATATATCTGAGCAATTTGTCGTAGGAACTCAGGTTATGCTAAATAAGCTGGACTACGCATATATCTGGAAGCAATTGAAACAACGAGGCGTTACGCACTACAACGGAGCGCCAACTGTGCAGAACGAACTTTGTAATCACCCTGATGCTGTTCGCTTAGGAAGACCAGTACGCTGCTTCGTGGGAGGTACGCATGTCAGTACCTTTTTTTTATTCCTAACGTGGAGTCCTTTTTAGGCGCTGCTTTGTCAAGCACATTAGTAAAACGTATGCGGGAATTAAACTTGGAGCCAATGCAAGTGTATGGATTGACGGAGACTTACGGTCCTGTGACAATGGCGCCCGATATCTCTCTCTTAAAGCAGTATTCAGAAGACGAGCAATTTGTAATCATGTCCCATCAAGGGTATAATTCGATTGTACAAGATGAGATCCGCGTGCTGGACAGTGACGCAGAGGATGTCAAAGCAGACGGGGAGACAATTGGCGAAATATGTACTTCAGGAAACCAAACAATGGCGGGTTATTACAATGACCCCGAAGAAACACAAAGATCATTTAGAGCAGGCGTATTTTGGACGGGCGATTTAGCAGTACGATATCCAGATGGCTCTATAAAGATTGTGGACCGCAGCAAAGACGTCATTGTATCTGGGGGAGAGAACATCAGTTCAATCGAAGTCGAAAATGCTATCAGCAAACTTGACGCGGTTTCCGAATGGTAGATATGAAGGAATTTGCCCAATAGTTTTTTAACAAAAATGAGAATTAGTGCTATTGTAGGTGGGCCAGACGAGAAGTGGGGGGAAAGACCCTATGCATTCGTCGTACTGAAATCAGGACATATCTTGTCTCCTGACGCAGTAATTACTCATTGTCGTCAAGAACTGGCTGGCTACAAGGTACGGTTGATAGGTTGTTTAAGGGCCCTATTCTGACGTCCTGTCTTAGTGCCCTTCAAAGGTTATACTCGTTGACAATCTCCCAAAAACAAGGTAAGGCGATTAAATGAGTATCACGCGTGCTCATTCACTTTGTTGGATTACTTTAATTGATCATTCAACAGTACTGGTACGTTGTCATTTTTGTTTTCTGAAGCGGTGCATGCTGATCTTTGTTCACTCTTTAGGGAAGGTGCAGAAATTCGTTTTACGCAAAGATCTGTGGAAGAACTATAAAAAGCAGATCAACTAAATCACGTAATAGAATAGCTAGTTCCTAGAACCATTTTATAGAAAAAGTAGAATACGTTCATTAAAGCCTTTCGATCTTTTTAAACCCAAAAAGTTAATTTTATAACAGTTAGACCTCTAGACTTCAAGAACACTGTTATCCATCAGCATTCAATTTTATTGACCTTTTATGGGGACTCATCTATTTGAAAATTTCAACCCTAGATTGGCCAATGTAATATATGCAGGCTTAAGGATCGTTTCTTTCATGCGGATATTAGCATCAACCGGTTCACCGACACGTGTGGCAGCAAAACTTGTGGTTATACTCGCTTCCCAGACTGCGCAACTAGTCAGCATGAAAACTAGTGGTCCGAAGAGCAGGTACTTCCTCATCAACGACATGATCTATGAGTTCTAGGTAGCCATGTTTGCCAACATCGTAGCATTGTCTATATTCGTTAAAATTTTTTTGATTACTCATTTTCGAATAGTAAGAGAGAAAACGTAGGCCAAAGAAGCTACGAAAACGTAGTTTATTTTTTGATAACCTGCAACTTCAGAATGTAAATAATAGTTTTCCGTTTAATTAGCGACTTGTTTCCAAATAAAATAGCAGAGTATCGCACCAAGGCTCGCTATCTGCTCTCGTTCGACACTATAATACTGCTCGTCTTTTCTTTCACGACTCACCAGCCATCCGCGAATCTGACTTGCGTTCACATGCAGATGAATCATAAAATCCATAAAGCGCGCGCTATATATAAATAAATGGCGGTTGTTTTCTTCTGTAATCTCCTTGGTGTCACCGCGTTTCATGGAAATGATTGTATCCAGAACAGCATGCCAGTCTAGATGCAGTTCAAAAAATTTGGCAATATTGCTATCGACTTGAGCAATATCGATTCGATCGAATTCAGCTATCAGTGATATTAATGCTGAGGATTCTTCTTTGGAAACCGTATCAGCAGTGTAGAGTCTACTCCAATCTTCTGCACGCTTGCATTGCGCTATAACCTTAAAACAAGGAGTTACGCAAATATTTCTCTTTCAAATCTCACGCTTCAATTTTACCTCAGTTACAATCGAATCGATCCGTTTTCTTGCACCGCTGATGATACTTGCTAATGACTCTGCGCGGTCCGGCGAAAGGAGTTCCTCAAGTGGATCGTCAGATTGCGTCGTGCCTAGGTTTTGGATGGCCCTGGTCCAACTATTCTTCATCATCGTTTCTGTAACATTGGGACCTTGGTAGACCACCAGAATGAAGTATTCTAGTACCGTTCTCGTCATAGTTTGCGTTTGATTATCTTCTGCGGAACATATCACCAGAGTGTGTCTCCAGTCGGATGGAAGCTCCTTGTTTGACAAGAATGAAAGGTCATTACTCGATACAAATGTACCGACGGAAAGGTTATCGGTCACCAGAGTACGTAAGCCGTGCCTTGGAGCATTTCTGAATAAATTGGCTAAGAAAGTCTGTGAATCGATGACTGACTCAAACTCATAGAAGCCGTGGAAGATGCGATTGCGTGCATAGGAAGCAGGTATTCGGTTAACCAAAGCAAACCGTCGAATGATGTTGGGTAAGTTGAGATGATGTGGTAATTTGTCTGGATTATCTAGGATACGTTGAATATGGCGTAGATGAAAATCGTAGACAAATGAATTGATATGGATCAGTTGTTTGATTTTTCCAGATGATTCCTCGAACAATTTGAAGTTTCGACGTTTCACTGCGCGACTTTCATGTCGGAAACGACTGTAGTCGAGTCTACCATACTGTCGATGGAGTGTGTACAAAGTAACCGAGACAAACACATTTGTCATACGAATTTCGCAGATAATGGAGCCCCCTTCAAACACTCGTAGCAGGTACATTGCTGCGCAGTCAATGGTAATGTTCTTTGCGACGGTGAACGCCGAAGATCGCAAGCCTTCGTCGTGTGTGTTTGTGGTTTTTTCGAAATCAATTAGTTGCATATCCAAACTCTCCAGGTACTTAGCATATTCTGACATCAGTGTACTCGTCAAATCGCAATACCAGGCAATCGTAGATTCCCTGCTGGACGAATTTTCTTCCATATTGGGCCACTGTTCATCAGGGTTACAAAACAGTAGTGGTGTCCGACAGAAATGCAGCACCCGCGACGACCGTAGGATAGTAGCGACTTCAGTTCTACTTAACTTCTCTGTCTGCCCAGTTTCCAATTGGGGATCGCCATATCGTCGTCTCCATTTGATATACACTTGGAGAGCCTTTTGATGGACAGACTGTAGTTTTGCCCGACGCAAATAGTTTTCCAGGAACGGCTGCCCATGCCGTTGGAGCAAATCATAACTTAACCCTGCAGAAGTTGGGTCAGCTATGGAGTCCATCAATGCTTGATTCAGCTCCCTGCCGCATGGCATCGATACGAGTATCCGACTTTCGCTATCATCGTCTGTCCCTGCCGTTTTTGAAGGCGCATTCCCGTCGCTCTTTTCAGAACCACTGAGGGCAACTGGGTATGCGATTATATCTCTAAATCCATAGATACTACTGGAAATTACAGCCCGGGCGCTGGAGTTACGCTTCGGTAAGCGGGTAGTTCCAGGTTCCTCTGCTTTTCCAGTTCCCTCCGGAGCTTTTGTTTTCTTTGTCTGGTTAGGCGATGGCAGGCGTATATGCGGTGTTGTGATGTTGGTTGATCCTCCTAAACTCTGATTGGACGGCGAGGATTCGATGATGGAGCTGTAGTTTTCCAGGATATGATCCATGCGTTCGGTGTGATGAAATAGACCCATCTTCTGGTGCAGTATATTACCAAGGATCTCGTTTCGTGCCTCCTGTCGAGTAGCTATGCAACGGATATTTTCAAACAATTCCATGCTTGTTGCTTCCGACCAATTGTACGTATAGATAGCAAGTCGCTGAACATCCAGCGTCATGACAAGAAATGAATACCTTAAAGGACCAGCCCTGGCCACCTGGCGAGCACAAATAAAACCTGTCGACAGAGATCGGGGAGTGCTCGCCGCTGTAGGCCGTTCACGTACAGGTTTTTCTTCCTTTGGCCGCAAGCTTTTCCTTGCTGTGGATGTTTCAGTTACAGTGGACCCGCCTGAACTTCGACGAGAACGTGCCCGATAACTGGATCTGTCACTCGCTATGCTTGAACGACGTTCTTTATCGCCAAAGCTCCCCAATTTCTCCACCACGTCAGCTAAACCGCTGATGATCACGAACTGGATACTGTTATAGACCTTTGGATGGTTTCGAAATAACGGTCCTTTGTAGGTCTGCCATTTGCTCTCGGTAGTAGTCTTAGCATCTTGCAGTATGTCGTCATCCAGTAACTTGTACGCGACGGCTGGTTTCAGTGACGCGTCGATATCACGGAGTTCACTGTTTAAGTACTTGATGATATCTTCCATACACCATGGAGACGTACGTACAATTTGATCTAAGGTGCAAACAGAAGCGCTTTTCCACTCTGCTGATTTTTGCAGGATATACAGTATGCACTCGATAAACTTGTTACGAAATAGCATACTCCGATGGCGGTCAGAACGTGGAGAAATAATTCGATGCAATGCAACTTGCTCCGCCAAAACTTCAGCCTGGTTGATCGCTACTGTCTTCTCAATAAGGTAATCACATAGACTTTGCCGGAAACAATCATAGATATGCTGCAGTAATGCATCTGCATCTACTGCCCCGACAACCCATATGTCTATGCATACACTATAATTTGACTGTCCTGTTGAAGTCTCCCGGAAATCGTCCTCGAGACACCATCTTATCGTGTCGAGCTCAAACTCGGTGCCAACCATGCTTTCATCTCTCGTCACAGAGAGAGGATTTCCCGCGGAATCAAGAGGTGTCGCACAGATACCAGCAATGCCTTGCCCAGCAGCAAGCTCCAAAGCGGTCGATGTTCCCGGAATGCGTTTTATGCAGTTATAATAAAAGCAATAATCCCCTATCGGAATTTCCTTTGTCTGTTCTGGGTCCCTATTAGATGCACTGACATCAATAACACGTTCTCGGGAGAGATACAAGTACTCCTTTCTTGAGTACTTCTGTTTCATTACCTATTGATGGCCTCAATATCCATTTTCACAACGGCATAATCATCACTATGAAATGCTTGCCGGTAGTAGGCCTTCACAGCTTCAACAACCTGCGGTCCAGAGAAACATTTGACGTTGTCGACAAGCAATGCCTGCTTAAAAAACAGCATCAACGTAGAAAAACTGTGTACGAGGAGAGGAACCCGTAACATTTCTCTGCGTGTGGGACTCTTGTCGAAAGGTAAAATGAAATTCACATCCTAATTGTCTATGAGCCACTTTACCGACGCGTTTGAATGGTTCACGTACCGCTACGGTCGGTTTGCTTGTTGGATTTCGTACAAAGAATTGCTGGATCTCGTTCAAGGTCATATGTGAGATAAGACGATTCTCGATGAGGTCAACAAATTCTTTCTCTACCCATGCCGGTAAGCCGATTCCCCGTACTTCCAAAACAAGTTCACGATTATCCGACGCTGATTGCTTGGTGGGTGATTTAGGTGGTAGCGGAGACGTCGACTCGCTCTTCTGGTAGGTTTCCTCAAAATTCATGTGTCCAGCGTGATCAGACCCCCGTGGACTCATTGCTGGTGTTATTGTCTCTGCGGCGTGCGCATTTTCCTCATATATTTTGCAGTAGATAATGGAATTGTCACGCTCGACTACAAACATATGCTTCCGATTGCTGACAACAAAGAGTCGAAGCACATCAGCTGCAAGATATCGTAAAGCAACATTGGGCTGTAGGCGCCAATGGAGAGGGAAACGCCTCCTAAATACAATAGGACACTGAAACTGTCCTGGCGTAAAATTGCTAGCCCGCAATGATGATCCAATGATATCTAAATATTCATCCTCTTCGTCTTCCGATTCAGATGTTTCATCCTCATACGTGTCCTCTCCATGAGGTGCTTCAAGATATTTGCTATGGACGCGTAAGAAAATTACCGAACCTGCAGCAACGATGAGCTACATACCTGCATCGGCGTGACTCCTGTAAACTCCTTAGTAACATGAGTTGATTAGTTCTTTTCTCCACTTCAGAAACTTTATCGATAATATCTTGCAGCAACTCGTTTGAATTTATCATTTTGCTCATTTTGGAGAAAAAATGAATCTGTACATGTTGTTCGTGTATAACCAAGATGAGCCAGTAGGCTGGTCTTTCTCCAAAAGGCACGGGTACGTCTGCATTATTCTTGCCGGAGTCTGTTGAGCATTCAAGACTAATGCCTAGCCCATCACAGTATTCATCGTTCGTGCTGTCAATTTCAGTACCGTCAGGCGCCAATTTGTCTTGATCTACATTGAAAACGGGAGAGGCAGCTGTAGACAGGACTCTTTCTCCTCTAAGGTTGTATACTCTGTCCTTGCTAACATAAAAGTAATTCTCTATGCGCTGGAGAGTACATGTCTTTGTTTGGTTGTCGTCTTCTAGTTCCTCCATAAACGTTTCGCGACTATTTTTCAGATCGCACACAAATTTAAATGGCACAGCCACAGACGTTGAAAATTCAGCAAATGGGGCTATGTTCTGCAGTTGACACTCGACATATTTTACAACAGATTTGCTGATGGTCTCCAACATCAATAGGCCATGAATAGTTTCACCAGTGATAAGCCAACGAATGCGTGCTTCTGTCATGGCTAATACGTCTTGCTGATCTGGATTGAGTTCTGAAAAGCACGACGGCTGCGAACTCATTGATTTGATGGCAGGTCTATGATGAGAGCTCGTAAAAATCATTGCCAACGAACCATGTAAAATCATCCTTACTCTTCGATAGGCGACGCATTATGATGGGCCAAATCATCTTCTTCGGAATAAGGTATATTGAGACAAACGAGGTGAAGCGTTACAGAAGCATTTCCAGAATCCAACGGTGAAATATCACTACCTATTGAGGTAGGTCCAAAGCTGAACTTCTTTCCATCACTGGTCTCCCCTTCGTAAGACAGTGGTAGCGACGATACCGGTATCGTAACCAACTTTTTTGAATCGCCAACTATGCTATTATAGGAGCACTCCATACGTATCAGCAACGGAGTATGAGAGTAAGATACCAAACTGATAAGGTAGGTAACTTTTTCATCGAATGACAAACGCGATTCATCTGGCTTATTAGACTCTTTGCGACGGAAAGGAGGTTTGTAGTAGAACAAGTTCGGATATTTTCCATGCTTTGTTTGCACTGGTTCGAAACAGTGCTGGAAAATCGCTGCGAATGCTTCCTGAGCCTCCATATCTTGCCCACTATCAAAATAGAATGTGATTAATCTTTATCTCGTATGATTCCATCTACTTACATTTCCCAATCATCTCGCTTTCTTAACGTCTTCATATTAATAAAATCGGTGATATTAATGTCTACGGTCGATTCATTGCAAACGTCCAGCGCTTTGGAAAGATCGTCGTCATCGACAGGATACCCTCGGACGAGGTTCGTATACAACGACTTGACAAAA
This sequence comes from Saksenaea vasiformis B4078, assembly GCA_000697055.1. Lineage (NCBI taxonomy): Eukaryota > Fungi > Mucoromycota > Mucoromycetes > Mucorales > Saksenaeaceae > Saksenaea > Saksenaea vasiformis. The sequence goes on along the minus strand of JNDT01001931.1, from coordinate 46,996 downwards.
CTCTTTGAATAAACTCGTGTAACATCCTGTGCTACACGAAGAACTCGCTCTGATAATTGTGCATAGGCAGGACAAGCTTTGAACTGCCCTTGAAACAGTTTCGGTCGCCATATTTCCCCTATTCCATCCGATTTGTGAACCAGATGATCGACCTTCTTTATCACAACTTCATCATCGCTAAGAAAATTAGCCAGTCGCGATCGGTTTGCCTCCTCAAGTGGACTACTGAATAAAAGTGCGCTTTTGGTTGGCTTCATTGGTTTTTGTCGCATGCATTCGAACATGAAGACATCAATAAATTGATCTCGACTGTCGTCGTTACCACCCTCCTCTTGTGTGTATAGACCAGATGCAACTGCGTCCAGATTTGGAAATAGGACTACCACCATGGAACGAACGTCAAATACCTTCACGTAGCACTGAGTTTTTCGTAAGCTGGGAACGAATTGTGTGCATGAGGCCGAGCCACTTTCCATAGCCTGCATAGCATTTTTTAACTTCTCCCAGAAACTAGACCCTAGATCGTGATGTGTCATATTGATTTCTCCATCTGTAATGCCGCCTAGAGAGAGCTCCATGAAATAATGTAGAAGGGCATAGTTCTGCTGCTTCGCATTAAGGCTGGAAATTAATTCCTTGTTTCTGTTCAGTAAGGGATCAGGACGAGGGCAATATAGTTTTGTGTCACTTTGCAAGTAAGCCAAAGGTACGTCTTTCGCGAAACCGTGAGTGCTGACATAACGTGTGTTCCGTGAGGTATCAATAGAAAGACTCGAACTATCTTCGAGTTGTGGGCAGATGAACGAAGCTACAGCAAATTTGTTGGTACGTAGTACAGATGACACATCAAATAAAGTCGGTAACATCATCACAATTGTATCGTCGTCGGTCGTTGTAAGCTCATGGACAGAATGCTTCTTTTTAAAGTAGCCCTTCCCTTTTGACCTCCCCACTGCATGGATTTGATCAAAGGTAACCAACTGCGAGATAGTTTTGCGGTCAGGCTCAAGGGTCCATGTTTTCACAAGCTCATATTCATCAAATTCGAGATTGCCACTAGGCTCCATCCAAAGCTCAGTTGTGATCCTTCCACTATCCGCATCTTTCCATATAAAGTACTGAATAGCACATAGCGAGCTGTTGCCGTCACGGGTTGGTAAGGAGATTTCTTGATAGAAATGCGTACTGTCTGGCCGCGGAGATACGAGTTGGTATCCCTAACAGTTATTGATGTCAGTTAAGTCTGTGATCGTGGTCCTGCGCCATACCTGGTCCAACCGTGCTTGACATAGAAACTGGAACGCTAAGTCATGGATTGGCATCATTTTGTTGCTTTTATGGTATTGATCTTGATGATTATCTGTCTGCCACGACCACGTCATGTGTTTGAGATAGTCGCGCACGATGTATTCACTTGTTAACCACATGGAAGCAGGAAGATACCACGATTTCGGTCTCATGCGAGAAGCTTTTGCGGTATCTTTTTCTTTCGTTGACGCATAATTCACTCCAGATGGTGTCATATCTTGAAAGTGTTTGGGGTCTCTCATCAGTAAGCTAGAGAACGATCTCAGACAAATTTTGTTGCAAGGGGAGTCTGTAGCGACCGACACTTTAAAAAGATGTACTAGATGCTCGATGGTACGTCTTCTTGCTTGTTCATCCACGTTGAAAAACAGCAGCCTTAACGTAATTAGTCTACCATATTCCCTTCGTATTCGTAGCTCGCAAAATGATGCAGGAAATCCAAGGCTGGATGAAAAATAGTCTTTACCGCTCTCGTCAATTGTCATTGGACTGACCACGAAACGATGGATGAATCTGACAAATGTGCCATCTTCACCTTCGAAATCGCTCCATGTACCTAAGATGTTCCTCACTTGATCAATCGTGGTGCTGATTTCCGTTTCCACATTCGATACAAAATCTTGATTGTACATAGATATCAGTTTTGGAGACATGTATGGAGATACGTCGCCAATGAGCATATCAAGGCATTCGTAATCATACCAACACCGCGTACGAGCCCGGAACTCTGCTGCATTTATCTTCTCCCAGAGATCTCGAAAGGCATCCACAAACGCGACTTTCTCATCATCTTCCGAGCTTTGTGACAATTCCGATCCAGTCGATAGGTCTGCTGTACTACGACTTAAAAGAAACTTGCTGTTGAAGCCAATCACAGTCTTCAACAGTTCGTCTCCTTCAAATATATCAATAAGATAGGTCTTCAGCTTCTCGATTTTTGCATACGTCGGCAGGGTATAGGCCTCGCCAAAGTAAATGGAACCCGTCACTACGCCCATCATCTGCGCCCGTCGCCGAAGTGCATCCCAATTCTGGAGCATATGTGCAAACCCTGTATCTGTTCTTACATAGATTTCGGCCCTCGGAGCTTTTGCCCGAGCAAATATCCCGCTGGACAGTAACAGCTTTTCGTTTTTTAGCTGACTTGGGATCCCGATGACTGTAGGAAGCCACGTAGCACGTATTCGATATTCAATCGTCACGTTAGGTTGCCAATGAAGTACCAGCGTCAGTTGGATCCTTTCTTTTCTAACAGCTCCAAAGTCTGGCGCCTCCAAGTTGCGTATGCCGGAATCTGTTTTCCGCACGCCTGCCCCATCATCGAATGTTACCGATTGTAGCGAAAAGCCTTCTCTGGCTCTGGCAGCGATTATATGAGAGAATTCGGCCGGTAGAGGATATTCTCGATATTTTAATAGACGTAGTTCATCTTCCGGTGGCCTTGCATCCGGATCCCAAGGGAAATTGTACATTGCTCTGGGCTCTCTACCAACTTCCAAATTTGTAACACCTGCAATTTCCTGAGAGCCGTTTGGATCACTATTCTCTGTCGTTTGTAGACGAGCTTCAGACGGGTGTTTTGAAAGGAAAGTTTCTCTAAAAAGCAGATTCCGGTGATACACGTTGGGTGGTGCTACACTTGTATCAGTGCTCGATATCAATGCGAGATGTTCAGGTTCCGCGTTTGAATCATGTGTCATATTGCCGTTGGTCGTAGTGGGGCGCGACAATGCCTCGCTAGCTGCTTTACATTGTTCTGAATACATAAAGCTACCTCCAGTGGCGCGCGAAAGAAAACGTAGAATTTCTATGTCGGGCACAAAGCCAAAATTTCTGCCAGCGACGAAACTTCGACGGTAGCCAATTTGCACGATATGGCATGTAATATCTTCTTCTGCAAACTGTCGAACAAATGTGTTGTCATGAACGTTTGATTTCATTGCTCCGTCTGTAATTAGCATGACTTCTGCTCTTCCTTGTGATGGAAGTAATTTCAGCGCAAAGTATCCTGCATGCAAAATCCGAGAAAGATTGGCTCCTGATTTCCCTATTCCCCAAACTTCCTTTTTAGATGAATGATAGGACGTCTCATCTCGCTTTTGTGTATTTCCCGTAGACTGTGATGTTCCTCTGTTTGGTGTGCTATTTTGGCTGTCCGATTGATTTATATAACCCCTACGCCTTGATCCTTGTTTCATTTCATGTTCTGAGATTGTTGCTTCTGATGGGAGTGATGTAGCGTCCAGGGCTTCACTACCGACATCCAAATCGTACTCGGTTGTAAGCCTTTTTTGTTTCAATAATTTGCGGAAATTTGATGTGTCCTTTTGAAATAGTAAAAATTCATTATGCAGTTTCTTGATCACTTGGTCGATATTTTGTGCGGTTATTACGACATTTTGCACAAAGACGCGTATCGTCGGATGAGAAATAAGGACGGGAATGACATTAACATTGGAGGCGAACTGGGAACAATCGGCCAAAACAGTAAGACGGAGTGAAGGCCGCAACTATAACCGTATATTTTGAGGACGTTTCTATTTATGATATTTAAGTCCTTACCACTATCTTAGTACTGGCAGATACTTGTAAAGCGAATGGTTGGACAATTCCTTCGAGAGAGTTACGCAAGCTGTGTCAAATTAGCATGGTTACACGATGTAAACCCAAATAACCTTTTGTTTCACCCAACTTACGTCTGAAACACCTCTGAAAGCAAGATGTCAGCTTTCGTGTTGCCGACGGTTGCAAGACTGGAGCTGAGATCAATGATATATACAAAGCGGTACTCCTGGCTCATTGTCATAATGCTCGTTCTAGGGGTAATTACGTAAACTGGAGAGTTTTCTGATGCAGCATGCACATTCCCTGCATTCTGTAATAGTTCGGATGGTCCTATTTTGTACAGGATTACAACAACTTATTAAAGTATTTTTGCAAAGGTATGCACCTTGATTAGCAAAATATTCTGGCTTCCATATTCGCCGTCGGCTTCGTGACAGATAAAGAACATTCATGATCTGCAATAGTTGTCAAATTGAGAACAAACTGGTTTGCCACGTGGTTCGACTACCTCGCACTCTTTTTTTATAAACGGCTGGAAGAGATTCTTCAGCATCCACTGAGTATATTCATTCTTTGTTGTCAAGCGAGAAGTTTTTAGAAGTATCACAGCTGTCTTTGCTTCTACCAGCTGAGAAATGGAAATGTCAGGCCAACGATTGCAATGGCATGAGCTTACTTTCGGCTCATTACTAGCGGCTGTAGTACTCAGTACATCAGCTTCCCCTCTGGAAGCGTTTAGACGCCATTGATCAGTTGAAGCTTGATCAACATTCTGCGACATTACAAGTTGCCGAAATGGTACGCTATTTTCTAAAAAGTCGTAGCTCTGAAATTTATGTCGTCGTTTAAAAAGTAATTCGCAGCTTGAAAATAATTGTTGCAGACGAACTGCTTGTCAAATACACCTTTAGACTTCTCTAAATAAACTTTACATACGCAATAAGTTACCTGCTTGCAATTTCTTGCGACTTCAATAGAAATTACCGTAATCGTCCGCTTAATAGACACTGAGGTCCACCGGATTTGTGTTCGCTTTCACAATCAGTTGATACATCATACTTGTTCATATAACAAATCGTACCGGACATGTACGTATTTTATCTCTTGACTGTTTAAAAACAGCGTTGAAGACTGAATACGGAGGCGTTGGACGTTTGGCATATATAGCACTTCCCGGGAAGCAGTAGTTATAGTACACATGGATGACTCGATATACATCCTGTGATATATGGAGTATTTGTTATCATGTCTTCTGCACAAAATTACTACGCACAGCTGTATGCAGCTGTGCAGGGATTATCGTATTTTAATTTTACTTTGACATGGTGATCCGCATGCACGAATATGCAGTCATGGTAATCAGAGCAGAAGGACAATCATGTCTATCATCACTCTAAACGAACATGACATTTAATCTATCTTAACGAAAGCTCTTATTCAACATGCACTGCTGATCACTGTTATTTTTATTATTGTAGAAGAGCCAGTAAAAAGATATATAATCTGGGTCGATTAATATACAATAAACAATATAACACAAGTCTCAAAGGATTTATCCGTCTGATTCTTTTTATTGATTTTCTTCTACAAACCTTTTCAATTTCTATATCACACATCCGACAGACAGCTGACGAACCCGGGAAGAGTCGCAAACGAGTCGGGCGCCTTGATCCTCGCAAGCTCCCCAAAGACGTAAACCCCATTATCCTGTAGCTTGCAGACGTAGAACACAAGGGAAGTGCCTAGTAACCATTCACATCAGTACTTGCTGTCTCCATGTGTATGCATCGTCTTCTGACCGCCAGCTTGAAACCCTAGCGTGCAACGAACGTCTGCCGTATCAGTCGCGTGCTTTGCAAACACTGTGACACGTACTAGGTCGATAGCCAGTAATGCTGTGTTGGTGGAGTGCTCCGCTGATTTGACTTCCCCAAAACCGAGTGAGCACAGCGCTCCGCTTTGCTTGTACAGTATGAGGTTGGAATCGGGTCGCGATGCATCAAGCGTGTTTCCCTCGATAATTTTCGTATTTGTCCTGGAAAAGAATAGAGATTAAAACAGGTCTGCATCCTTTTGCTAGATATTACCATTTAAAAATCGCATCGTTGTCCGGATCATGAAACATAGGTGATAATATAGGATCAAGAATGGATGTCGTCAGTTCCATTTCGCCGATCATCTCGTTATATTGATGGCATCGAAGTTTTTCCACACTTATCATGCTGGTCAGTTGTCCATTGCCAAGAAGTTCTCTAATATTTATATTTACCAGTTCGCCACAAACGACAATACTCTGTACGTAAAGTTGTCGGTATTGCTCCGAATGCTGTTGATTTTCTCCAGTACTTCTGTTCTTGTCTTCACCCCATCCTTAAGTTCCTATGTCACGGTCGTTATTCTTGGCTCTGCCTTCGCGCAACAGGGTTATTGCCATGCTCAGCACTAGCAGCGTATTCCGAAGCTCGCTGCTGAAATTGACCTCTGAAACTTTGTAGAACTGTTCGGTGTAATCACGTTGAATAGCCTCAAGGCGATCAGAACCATAAATCGCAACCGCTTTTGCGTCGTTTTGCAAGGGTTTCAACAACATTATGTGTGAAAGGGCACTAAAGGTTCAATTTTGAGGTTAGCTTATTTCGCAGAAGGTTGACCTACAGAAGTTGCTGGGCTTGTCGTTCCATGTATAATCCATACTGCCTTGCCTCATGCAATACAGCCTCCTGATATTTACGGAATTGGGGTGCGACTGGGACATCGTTCACTTTCCAGATCGGCTGATGCGTGGTCGCACCTAAGTCAACAAGATCAAAGTGACTCTGGCTGGTAGTCATCAGCGCTGTATTTGGGCCAGTCATTCGCAATCGTTTTGCGTACTGATTGTAGGGCACGAAAGATATTAGACAGATGACACATTGATGCAATACCAACATGCCTGTGAATTGATGGTTACACGAGCATTTGTGCCAATACTGGTGCCGACGATGCTATTTACGATGTCCCCGTTATGTTGATGTACCTCAACGCCTCTCTGATTTTCTGTAGCCTACAAGGCAAAAGTCAGCGGTGTATTTAGATCTCTTCAAAAGATTTGACTTGCGTTGTATTGTAGGTCGACAAGCAAACCAGTAACATATGCTTGGACAGCAGGCGGAGTAGAGTCGTTGTCGGCAATAAGTTGCAAATCGTGTTTGAACGTTTTTCTAACGCTTCTTCTCTTCTTCTGAGGAGCGTAAACGGCATGGAAGCTGGGAAAATTCCAATTCTTGGCTGGATGCACACTAAAGTAGTCCTTACAGTATAAACCTAGGAAAGAATCTGGATTTTGTATGAAGAAAACGTATCAGACAAATTCAAATTATTGCTTGGGAATAGGGAAAAGATGAACGTAGCAACATACATGCTATGACAGCAAGTGTTTTCTTGTTCGCAGCGTATGGTCTAACCTGTGTAACAAAACAAAAGGACCACGCGCTGCGCTGTCGAGCGTTCTGGAATAAAATGATACCAAATTTCCCAGCTCGGAAATCGATAAGACTTGGTTTCTACAGTAGCCGCTCGGTTAAAGAATATAATTCGTGGACAAATTTTTTATTCTTAAACTGAATATATTCTCTAAGTGAAAAGTCTCTCGAGTTACCCATTTTGGAAATATAGTCTGTATTTGAATGCTGCCAAACTCATCAAATCAAAAGTTTCTTTAGACAAGAGGCCATTTATTTTTCGAAGAAAATGGGATGTGTAAACAAGATCAAGTTTTCGGACGGGTGGATGACAAAATTCATGAAGAGGCACAATTTTCAAGCTTACGCCATGCATGGTGAAGCAGCTTCCGTAAATGTTAATTCCCAGCAAGTCCAAGATCAACTATCGCAGATTCGTGAAAAGATCAAGACGTATCCATTGTCTTCGATCTATAACCTCGATGAGACTGGCCTTAATTACAGCATGGCACCCGTCAAAACCATTGCAGATCGATCTATTCCTGGTGTCAAGGCTGACAAGCGCGGTATTACACTTGTTTTTGCAGCCAATGCGGATGGATCACACCGCCTGCCAATTTTCTATATAGAAAAAGCCGAATTTTCAAATCTGTTTCATTTGCCGCCATCAGAGAAATTGAAAGTCCTCGAACACGCCCGTGCAGCCCTGGAGATGAGTGATGACCTAGACCTTCAGTTGGACCATTTACTGAAGCTGAAAGTAGCTCGCTTAGAAGCAGAATATCATCATTCGTTAAAACAAAGCACAATAGATAGATATTTTCAAAAATAAAAGGGACAAGCCACCCGCTCACTAGCAGAATATTTTTTGGAGAAATTATTCATCATTCGAATAACGAATTTTTGGAATAATTTACCGCCTACCAAAATGGTTCCCAAAATCAGTATTCCATAAGTGTGATATATTCATTTTGTGAATAGTCACTAACCGAGCGGCTACTGTATGTCTGTGCGGCTGTGCAAGTTGTGGCCCGAAAGGTGAGTTTCGAATTAGATACTGCTTCTATGAAATCTGAGTGATATATGCCTTTAGCCGCCAGCATGTCGCCCTCTGCTCCGCCTCCGATCAGCGCCTTCGTTTTCCAATCGTGATCCTGGATCCAATCTTTTTCGTACTGAACAAAAGCCCAGTTACTTATCCCAGCCAGCGACGCCAAATTACATATTGATAGCGTCCGTCGCGAAAGCTCTTCGATACCCTGTTGCAAAATGATGCTCTCTGTCATGCGCATGAATAATTCCACGTTGTGTCATTACTAACGGTCTCCTACTATAGCTGGAACCTTCACTTACAATCCCCTCGTCAGGCATCGCTACGAGCACTTCTTTTGAATTCCCGTCCTCAACGACCTCCATATCCTTCTTTTCTTAATTTTACTTTCTTCTCTCTTTCTTTTGGTACGGGTTCTTTATTCTGTCTTTCATCTTCTCTCATTTTTCCTTTTTCGTTGTCACCTTAGACCTGATTTTTTGTGTTTCCCTTTGTTCTCTTTACTAACAAGCTTCTTTTCTATTTACTCCCTTTGAGACAGAGCCGGAGTAGATATACTAAATAACGAACCATTTACCGCTATTAAATAAAGTCTCAAATAATCATCAGATGATATACCGGAACTTACCCAGGAACCAAAGACCCACTAGGAGATTTTTTACGACAACCTCCACACCGTTACTAAGGTGACTGAGGACTAGCCACTAGCACTATGGGAAAAATCAACGGAGAAAACAGTGATCAATATACCTATTTCAGGCACTTTTCCCCTGGTGCAAAGTCTGGAATTTGTTTACATTAGTTCGTATTTCTCAAGGTTTGCCCGTCATGTATCGATATTTCCACATCAGCTCTCGGTATCCTCGCTGTATTTCTCTGCATTATCCTGTTCTCGTTTTCACTAAACATACTACGATCTATGAAAAAATGCAATTACTTAGAATTGACCATGCGCGAAGTCTCTCACTTATATATCTCACTCGTCAATGACAGCTGTTGAGACAGACTCGGTATTTACGCGTATCTCTCCGTGTTTCCTCGTTGCGATGGCGGATTATTAGGAGGAATATGCTTGAAATCGATATATCTCACAGCTGTCTGTATTTCTCTCCATATACAGGTAAACTTTTTCCATAGTGTTGTCCAAAAGTATTGCTATATATATGCACATATAGAGGCTGGAGCGGTGAAAAGGTACTTTATGCTTCTTCCACAGCAAGCGCGCTCAAGGTACGCCAGCAATAGTGTTGACTAAATCAGAATAGAAAGATAAAGGGAATAGCAATTATCCAACAGTACTCATAGCCTCGCTTGCCCTTCATGCTTTTTGATATGCTAGATTCTCCAGATGACAACGACCCTGATAAATCAATTATGATGGTCGACGTAACACTTGCTCAATGCTTAGTGGCAGGGAAGCGCCCCAGCGCAAGGGCATTATTTGATGAAACATGTTCTAAGGATTTATTTATGGGTGTACAATTGTTCTAATGAGCTGGAAACTCACGATATGGGCATCATGGACATGATAAATACTTATTTTAAACAGTTAAAACCAAAATGTGCTTGTAAACATTAAAAATATAGAGACATAGGACAGGATATGACAGCTACTGCTTAAATCGTGAAGGGAAACGCAAGTTTGCTTCCATCACAGGGACATTGAAAGCAGCATGTTGATACGCATTGAGATCTAACTTGGGACTTGCACGCAAAACAGGGACACTGACGAACGGCGGATGTCCAGAAGTGTTGTAGATATGAGATTGTTTTCCGAATCAAAAGATGACGAATAAATATGCAACGTTTGAGCTGCCGCCGATGTTCTAAGAAATATGATTGATTGAAATGATCGCTGCTGCACGATAGCATAAACGCTTCTAAAGAGGACGCACTCGTTTTATTTAGAAGGGGTCGTTTGAAAGAAATGACGTGTGATGTGCGAACATGCAGCATTTACTAAACTTTTGGACATTTCGATGAGACACGACCATGCTCCAACAGTTGTCAGCATATGATCAAGCGTTATAGCAAGTTCTTATTCATGAAAGATAGCCTTACCAGAAAGCGGTTGACATGTTCGTTTGTTCTGTACGTCATAATATCTGGAAATGCAGGACAATATCAGTCAAGTGGCCACTGTCTAGTCAACAGCTATTGTCGGGGTATTGGGGACACCTCTAAGTCATCAAGACTGGACCGCCGAGACTATACATGCTTTTTTGATAACCCTCAAGCATGCCGTCCGGTTGTCGAAAAGCAAGGCTAGGCCTCGCTTCTCCTAGGCGGTTCCTGCAAAGTCATCGAAGCGGAATACCATCCAAGTGGTCACTGTCTATTCAACAGCTATTGTCGGGGTATTGGGGATACCTCCAAGTCATCAAGGCTGTTCCGCTGAGACTACGCATACTTCTTTGACACACTTAAGCATACCGTCCGGTTGCCGAAAGGTAATGCTAGCCTTCGCTCCTCCTAAGCGGTTACTTGGAAACCTCATCTCGTCAAGTGAACAGATCAATCAGTCGGCAATTTTTCTGAAAAACCATCAAAGTATAACTTACGCATCCCTTATCTACGAGACTTCGATTGCAGGAGCTTGCATACCAGCGGTGCAAAAGCGACGAAATCTCACCGCAGTATGGTCTAGATTTGTGTCGCTCGCTCTACTTAAATCGCGCTAAGTAATTGACGACGTATCTGGTGAGGATGCGAAACCCGTGATGCTAGTAATTTGCGTTGTATGAACTCCGCAATTTGCAAAGAGAAGGGTGCTCATCTTTTACTTCTTCGATATGAACGATCTACGTGAACACATGAAGGCTGATGGCGCTCCATCGAATGCAAATGATGTCACCTCGTTGATATGTCTGAGGATGATACAAGATATATGGGCAGAACTGTCCCGTTCAAATCCAGCCGTTTTGATTGAAAGATGGGGAGAAGGAGATAGTCATGTGAACACCAACTTTATGCAATACATAGGTTGGTAGATGCCTCATTATTTGCTGGTGACAACTAGAGATGAAAGTTTAACAGTGTCCGCTTTCCAAACAGGCCATGTGTGCCTCGTGAGCACGATGCTAGAACCAGAGATTCATATAGAAAATACACCCCACAGCAAATCGAAAAGCTGTTTGATTTGGTGATTGAAGAATGACGAACAGCAAAGGAAGCAGCGCTTATCACAGGTATAAATGTGCGAACCGCTCAACGTTATATGAAACATACAACCGGGATGAAGAACAGTGGCTCCCTGCTGCTCAGAGAAATTCTCGTACTAGATATTATGGGACGCTGACTGAAGCGCACTTCCAGTATCTTGTAGATTATATCGACAGAAATCCCGCTGTTATACTGATGATATAGAAAGGAGCTTATGTGAGACCTTTGAAGACTTAACGGTAGCAGAATCAGTGTTGCATAGACATCTAGTCAGTAAATGCCATATAACTCTGAAAAAGCTGGAAAAGCTTCTTGCGAAAAGAGAAAGTTACAGAATAGGGGAAAGATGCAAGACTTGGACTTCACTAAGAATTTCGTCCTTATTGATGAAGCTGATTTCAGGTTGTATACACAAAAAAATTTTGGTCATTCTTCGAAGGGGACGGCAGCGGAGGGTACTGTACCAAACGGAGGGAATTGCGGCCACTACATTGGTGCCGTATCTGAGGCTGGAGTGACGGATATATCGATCAAAAGGCTGGAAGCAGCTCCTACATCCGGAGGGAAAAGTTAGATGAAAAACGTAAGAAAATTAATGACCGAACAGATACGTGAGTGGAACTTTATTGTGGTATTAGGATAAGTTCAACAGAAGGGAAACAGATAAAATCCTTTGACACTGTTAGATATCTTATTTCGTTGAATTTCTCTGCCTATTTATATTTGTTCAGTCTTTTCGGAATTCAGATCCAAGTGAATGTCCTTCTCGGTGATAGGATGGTAATTACTGCGGTAGCAGCGCCACCTTCTCGATGACCTGGGTGATGTCTCCATGATTAGAGATAAGACATAACCAGCGTTCCAATATGGAGAAACTACTGTAAACGGAAATATGTTAACCCCGGTCTTTTGGTTATGGGATATATTCCGATAGGATGAATACTACGACCGTCTACATATATCAAAATTATCTGCCTTATATATCGTAATGTAATGGATCTATTGGACAAGCACGGTACGAAAGGTCATTACAGTAGTGATGGACAATCACAAGTTATGAAAACCGATAAGAGAAGTATCTTGAGTTATATCGTACCCGGCTCGGATAGCTGACAGTATTGTCAAAGACTATCATTCTTATTGTATTATATATTTCGATATCTCTTTATAAACACATACAATCAGATCTTATATACAAATAATTCTGGTTGCAAGAATGTTGTGATACAATAAGATTTTCTTACCTGCAAGACGCCCACAAATGTCCGCCCGCTGCGTTGCCGCACACAAAACTCCTGCCGCGCAAGCAGGTTGGAAGCTCTTTAACTCTCATCCTCGGCAGGGGAAAAGATGTGTCACATAGAGGCGGCAAGATCCCAACTTCGGAACTGTAACGAATATTGAATCAACGTAACGGCATGCGATAGAGAGATGTACCAGACGGCCAAGATTGACGATACCTTATTCTTAGAGGCTGTAAGAAGTTTCCAGCCCAGAAATCGATAAGATTTAGGGCAGTTTCCGTGGGTGCACGGTTTTGCAAGTTATGACTCCTAAGATAATGCTGTTCATTTCACCCAAATTACCTTTCCAAAAGCTAATATAGTGGCCCGTCGTAGTACCGCTGCTCAGAAGTTCAGATTTCCTGTGGGTCTTTCTCTTATTGGATTTGATATCCTCGAGCTAACTCTGATTAGAACTGGAGCGGAGATACCGTCTAATATAGTGATTGTCTTTGCTCTCGTGGTTGGGCGTAGTAACAACAGCAGGAACACCGTTGTTGGACTAAGCTTATGTGCGCTTCATATTATCATGAAAGGCAGACACATCAATAATTGTGCAATTCTTCATGAAGCATATGTCCGTTTGTTTCTACTGGTGAAGCAATTATGTCGCTCCTTAATCTTCTCTGGACTATCTCTTTTCATGGGCTGAAATTCAGTGAGAGGTTATACTCCGCTCTCATACCGTTAGTTCGAGATTTCTCTGTATGTTTCTTTTGTCGCTGCAGAGCATGAGGACCAAGCGTTTTAAGAGCAGATCGCTCCTGATCAACGATGTAGTCCATAAACTCGACTGTGCCATTATTATCGACAGTCTTTCCTTATCCCTCTTCGTACAAAACTTGCAAATTCAATTTGAAATTGTAAAGTAGCGGAAAACAGTGAAAGAATAGTGGCATCAGTCTACAGTGTTTACCACCTGGGTAGAAAAGATAATAACAAGGTTTTTTTTTTTACTTTTAAGTATATTCTAAGTGCTAGTGTCGACAATTAAAAATTTGCCCCGTTTAGCACCACTTTCTACAACCGTCGCAGACTCGCCAGCAGACGGTAATTTGAAGCTGAACTTCGCCTCCTCCTGCTTGATTGCACGCTTTACAAGCTCCTCATAAGGTTTACGGTTGAGCGCTTCGGCAGCATCCTGATTCAACGAATAGGTTAGTTCCAGCTCTATAATTAACCGCTTTGTTTTACCTCTGGAGTGAATGCAGCATCCTCTTTCATTTGTTGGAATTTAGGCTTATTAACATTTGGGAAAATATCCACCAATGGTTCCTGCACTGTAACAGCCTTAGGATCACAGCCCATCAGTTCTTCCATTCCCTTCGTAAACTTTTTTTGCAATACAAAGCCCTACAACAGGATTAAGCATATATCCACCCTAACAGAAGCTGTATCTTACGTTTGCCACCATCTCTTCTTCTGCTGCTTTCAATTTCAAGATAGCTTCCACTCTCTTCAACGAAAGATAAAATTTACTGGCCAACTGACGAATGCTGATCTCGGGATCGGCCTTATATGTATCGTAGATCCTCTGGCGTGTCTCATCCGACAGCGGTGCTCTAGGTCGAAAGAGGGGATTGCTTGGGAATGGCTATTTATCATGTTACTTCAACCAATACTTTGTCAAGGCAATGCGTGGTTACCGTAGCTCCCAAGTAATTAGTAGTTCCCTTCGAAGGTCGAGAAAATTTGGCACCAGCACCAGTAGCCCATTCGTGAAATCGTCGTCTTCTACGTGACAATTTGATGGGTTCTGCTTCAGCCTCTGGTTCTGCTAGCTCCTCTGCTGTCTCGTCCATCTTCGCTTCAGCATTGTCGGTTGGCTTTTCCTCATTCATACGCAAGGCCGAATTGTTGATAAATCTTTGGCTACCCCACAGACTTGTACGAGTTGCCAAGGGTTTGACACCTCCCACAAGACCTGCTGTAGGTCGAAACAATCCAAGGCTAAGCATCGCTGTGTTGGTACCTGCGCTGCCCTTGTCGCATGTCATGTTTTCTTCTTCAACTATTGGGGAAAGTCACTTTGTGACGTGATTCCGGGCCGCACTCACCGCGGTTCCGCATTTGCCAATCGTTCGGACATCACCGACTGTCATAAGTCGAAAGCCGACAAATACTGGATTTTGAGTGAGCTGGCAGGAATTGCTATGAACACTAAAATTTTTTAATGCAAGCATGACCGTACTCAAATAAAAACCAAATCGTGGGTATATGTGAAGCTAGCTCCATAAGGTGAGTGCCTATGTTATTGGTCATAAATTAAGCACTCATCGAGCCCTATAAGTAAGTAGATATCATCATGTTCATGTATCTAAGCCTAAATAGTCGAACCACGAAGACTCAAAGACTCGTTGGTATTTGCATACGATCAGACTTCATTTAGAGAATTTTAAGCTGTCTATCCTACGGTTCTCTGAATTATGTTACATGAGTTTGCCTAAGAGCC
Source organism: Saksenaea vasiformis B4078 (assembly GCA_000697055.1). Taxonomy (NCBI): domain Eukaryota; kingdom Fungi; phylum Mucoromycota; class Mucoromycetes; order Mucorales; family Saksenaeaceae; genus Saksenaea; species Saksenaea vasiformis. Next base: position 31,735 of record JNDT01001931.1, on the reverse strand, counting down.
AGACGCTGAGTGTCAGCAGTAACACCCATTGCTGGCTAGGACACGATAGTCCTAATACACACGGATGACTCGATATACATCCGACAGACAGCTGCCGAACCCGGGAAGGGTCTCAAACGAGTTCGGCGCCTTGATCCTCGCAAGCTCCCCAAAGGCATAAACGCCATTATTCTGTAGCTTGCAGACGTAGAACACAAGGGAGGTGCCTAGCAACCATTCACATCAGTACATGCTGTCTCCATGTGTATGCATCGTCTTCTGACCGACAGCTTGAAACCCTAGCGTGCAACGAGCATCTGCCGTATCAATCGCGTGTTTTACTAGCACTGCTACACGTACTAGGTCGATAGCCAGTAACGCTATATCGGTGGAGGGCTCCGCTGATTTTACTTTAGTGATTGCATTTGATATTTCCAGAAGGACCTTCCAGACGTGCGTACTCAGCAAGCAAAGGATACTGTTAGACCATACGCAAGGCAATTTCCACGTTTGCTAGTTTGTTGTCATTGAACGTAATTACTCTTTTTCTGTGTACGGAGATCGACAAGTTTTGCATGGAAATGACACCATGTGGGTCACACAGCGATGATCAGCGCTTCTTAACAGCTACTTCTTATGTTCTGAGATTCATCTCACACTTCAGCAGCACGTACCAAACGTCTTATGCATGCATGCAAGTTAGAGCTTTCCAATCATCTCCTAGGACGAAACGCAGGAACATGAGTGTTATCGCTTATATACGTCAAAAGAAAGTTCATCGTGCGATAACAGTTCAATTGAAATCAAACCACAGAAACTACGGATATAATATGGAACGCGACGTTTGTGAGAACAGACAGTTGAAGGAAAGTCTATATTAACTTTATGCATTCAGCATGGATGCTTCCCAGATCTCTTCACAACATAGTTGAATCAATGTACGAGGACGGAATGTGGAGCGAAGAAGCAAGTGATGCCAGGTTTGATAAAAGTCTAACTATATTGTTTGCATAATGCTCTATTTAGAAAGTGCTGCTTTGGACGCGTTGATAACGCATTTTGTCAGAGGTTCAGACAGTTGCAGTATTCCGTTCGAGGTTACCAGTCTGTGGGCTGGCATAGGTTGATACGTTCCTGGTTGTATCACACCATCCTTCACAAGGACGCTTCCGATAATATCTTCAGGCGATGGGATACGACCCCAAGCTGGAGGGTTGCGTTCATCAGCAATATGTAACCATCTTCGCGTAGTGATTAGGAATCAACATATATATATGACACCAATTACCCCTCTTTTTGCCATTTTGCCAATCCTTTTAAGGATGGGTCGTCGATCTTGTGGATATTCTCTGCTAGCAATTCGTTAAGAAACCGTACAAATGCTTCGTTGCCCACAAATGTCCTTGGATTAACAGAAGATCGGTCTGGGGTCCACCCAATTAAAAGTTCCGTATGGTCGAACAAGCTTTTGCCGGTAGGAATATCGTTCGACGATACATATGAGAGGGCAAACTTGAGGCTCGATGACGACGTTTTATTGGTCGGTACGAGGTGAGAATTGAGATACGAAGGAACTACACCACAATCAGCTCAGTCCTGCATCGTGTATGCTGTAGACTCACGAGCGTGTCCAGCGCCTGCGTTCTGAAGATTAAATCTCGAAGTCGAAAATCCACGTAACCAATTCTTATTTCTCAAGCGATGCACTTGGAAAGTACGGAATGCCACAGCTGTTGTCATTGTAGTCCTCATGGGTAACTAACAGTGGGGAAAATGAAAATTAAATTTCCCCAAGCGACAAAGCCATGCGGACTGTCTTCACCACAGGCCAACATGATCTGTTATGCATACAAGCTTTGGCCCAGCTTTTGCCTTTCCCCCCGTAAATACAACACATGATTGATATTAGCCATCAATAAGTGGGACGCAAACGCTGGAGCGAGCTCTCTGATCTCCTCGTCCAGAATATCTCATGATGGTGGCCACTCTTCACGCGAACTCTAAAATTCTCCGCTTGTCCATATACGCAGCGATGTATTCGTGGTTGTTTTTGTGAAGTATACCCTATAGAGTTCACGAACTGAAGAACCTCAGAAGCAGAATCATTGCGCGCAAACGTATCTGAGCAAATATGACTTTTATTTCTGTAATCCTGCGGCTTCAAAGAGACTTCGGTTTTGGGAAAGAGCGTACCTCTGGCCAGTACCAGTTAGGCGCAGTCTTTTTTTCTGTTACACACAGCAGTTAACGGGTCGAGTTCATATACGCCGAAAATATCTGATTGGACCAGGACGCTAAAAAAAAAAACAAAAAGAAGGGGAAGACCGAGGTTAGTTGAAAAGTGGGTAGGGACCGATTTGGAGAATATTGACGTGACACATGTCTTTCATGTAACGTTTGTTAAGTAATTTGATTAAAACAATCACAAGGATGGCACAAGAATAAAGTTGGTACCATCAGCTGTGACACTGCAATTTTACCAATATCTGGGAAAAAGAAAGGCATCGCGAGATCCTTGCACGCAAACGTTTTCATAGAGGTACAGTATGTATTTACAGAAAATCACCGCTGATCCCGAGCTCAGTGGCCACCATCGGAGGCAAGTATGAAAGCTGAAGCGACGGGTAAGTTACACGGTTGATCTAGAAAATAACATTTCCAATTTGTTCCAGTGGTGGGCACTATACAATCTGTGGACAGAAAAGTGCTTGTTTCTCCATATGCACGTTTTTTGAGTAAATTGTTACACGTGATGCACTAGTAAGCATATTGATTCAACGTCAGATGGCAGTAAATGTCCAGTTTCTTCTACTCTGAAAGCCTGTATCTGTTCTAATCTGACTCTATTTATTTTTCTTGATACCTGGAATGGTGCAATTTATTGCAAGACTCCTTGAACTCATGATAGACGCCCAGAGAGACAGGTACAGGTCCAGTGTTGGTGGCACAAGCGCGAAATTGCGGTCATACCTAAAATGGCACCTATCTGTCTGCTTTAAGTCTTTGTTTGTGCTTGTAGGCAGTGTACGCTGGGTTTCCGCTTTCAGCACCATTTCGCTCGTGCTTTCCTACGTTCTTACTACATTTCTAACAGTATTATACGTTTCCCATTGTTGTCATGTCGACAAAGGTCGCGCCTCCGACCCAGCTTCCTGATGATTTTGCGGCGCAGAATGACCAACTATGGAAAATTATTGAAAAGCAAAGATTCATAATCCAAGATCTTCAGAAAGCTATCACCAAGATAACTGCAGAACGCGATACTCTCCTTAAGAGGAATCGCGAGTTAGAACAGAATGCAACAGCAGTTAAAGCAATGGACTACTTTGACAACCGTCATCAACGCCACACAATAGCAGAACCAACGCCTCCTACTGAACCATGTGAACCGTCAAATCCAGTGCCACCCCCTCGTTCCCCTTACCGTCAGCCTTCCTCAAAGGATATTAGTAATAACCCTCCGCCGTTCAATACTACACCTAATACACACTCTAATCCTAATCGTAATCAACGTCACCCGAGCAACAGTAGCGACTCCAGCGAACCTAGACCGCCACCACTCAAAATAGCCTCGCCCTCTTTCCCACCTCGTGTTAAAGATCATAGTGAAATTTATGAGTCTCCTCGAAACGCGTCGCTCTCACCGCAATCCCTGTCCAATTCATCACCGCTAAGTCCTCCCGATCCTTCATTACCTATTAGCAACAGTAACTCGGATAAAGATGCTCAGATATTTGCAAAGTACCAGGAGGCCGTACGACGGAAAGATAGTTCAAGTATTCCCCATCCTTCTCCCATGGTTGATCCCTTTGCAAACAGGATATGTCGGTCTTCGAAGCAGCGGGAACCTATGGCTATCAAATCCGAACAAGAACGTCCTATGTCACTTGCACACATCAGTTCTACTCATGATAAAAAGGCAGATAGCAGTGTCATTCTTCACAGCCATCATCAAGGCACGAACTCAGTTTCTAATGGCAAATATGATTCTGTTCTGTCTCCTGGTCACACAAGTGCTGCAAATCCTCAACAGTTCACCCTCACTCATAATTCTATGATCGGAATATGCGTTAAAGTTCTTGGATCCAATATCAGGCCGAATGAAAAAGGGAAAGAAGTGGTTTCTTTTATTATCTCCGTCAGTAAAACCTTGGATGCCACGGATGATACAATGGCGGAAGAATTATGGCGTGTCGAAAAACTTCATTCTGATTTCCTAGCACTCGACGCACAGGTATGCTATTAATGAATCCAAGCCTTCTGCTGAACTTATGCGAAATCACGACAGCTGAAGCTCCAAAGTCGATCGATTTCCTCGAAGCTAGCGAAGCTACCCGAGAAAGCGCTTTTTAGTACACATGCACCCAGCAAAGTTGATCAACGAAAAGTAAGAGCTACATTTTTTTTTCCTTCGGTTTGATTTACATGGCTGTATTTTTCCTTAGAGATCTATAGAGAAGTATCTCCAACAAGCGATCCGCCTTCCATTGAGCGACATGTCTGATTTGTGCGAGTTTCTCAGCACCAACGTACTGGATCAAACATTAGCTCCTATTGATGTAAGTAATACTTGTGAGGTCTTCTAGGAAAGTATATTGATCATATTCGATTGTTTAGCCTCCAGGACATAAGCAAGGATACCTTACGAAGCGTGGAAAAAATTTTGGTGGATGGAAGATACGGTACTTCGTCCTGGATGGCCCGGAACTGAAATATTACGAATCTGTAAGTATAGTGTCTAGATGACCATGGAAAAATCTGACGATCCTTTTTAGAAAGATGGACAAACTCTTGGGACGATCCAGCTAGGCGGGGCTCAAATTGGTTGTCAACTTCCTCTTTCTCATATATCACCCGAAGCTGTCAACGACCCAAACTCTTATCGACATGCATTTCTGATCCTGGAACCAAAGAAATCAGCCCCAAATGGAGTTCATAGGCATGTGCTTTGCGCTGATTCCGATGCCGAAAGGGACGCATGGGTTGAGGCACTGAGTCAGCATATAAACTCACCAAGACCTACGCAAGAGGATATGAATAAAAAGGAGAAAGATGGTAAAAGATCCAAGAAATCTGAAAAATTTAGGAAATTCTCCAACCACGAGACGAAGTCCAATAATCGGCCCAAACATGAAGTCAATTTGCCGCGCTCCATCTCTGATACCACCCTTCACCCGATTGAGATTAATGCGTCTGAAACGTCGATCATGTCGTCATTTAATTTGGGCGATATGAATCCCCCTCCTTTGCGACCCCAATCGAGTTACGACCATATACCATTCTATGCACAAGAGAAACCCAGACGAGCATCAGACAATCAACTCCCACAAGACGATTCTTCTGTCACATATAACAGCAACGAATCACTTCCAAAACTTCCTACTGAGCAGCAGGATGATGATGCTCTGGAAGCCAAAAAAGCAAGACAAAAACTGAATCGACGAACATTCTGGGGTAAAAAGATATTCACGAGCTCAAACGAAAGTCAGAGTGGATCCTTGGCATCGACAACAAACGCGAACACACAACAAACAGGGCTTCGAAACTTTTTATCTCGAGGTGGCAACGATTCCACAGAGAAAGGGACGAATTCAAACACTCAGCTTGCGCTAAAGTCTGTCGAGCCTGCTAAACCATTAAAGCCAGTGTTTGGAGTACCACTTGAGGAAGCGGTGCGGATCTCGAAGATTTCGGAGAAATATGAGCTCCCAGCTATAGTACACCGCTGTATCGAGTATTTAGACGCGAGAAACGCTTGTGAAGAAGAAGGTATCTACCGTTTAAGTGGCAGCGCAGTAGCAGTGAAGGCTTTGAAGGACCGATTTAATGAAGGTAAATACGAAAAGAAAATAGAAAAAAATTAATCTGCGATATGTAGAAGGAGATGTTCTATTGCTGGAATCAGGAGCACATTATGATCCACATGTCATTGCAGGTCTACTCAAAATGTGGCTTCGCGAACTACCTGGAAATGTTCTGACTTTTGAATTGATGAAAGATTTTCTGCATGTGATTGGTAAGGTTACAGAATTAGATGCAGATCACACGCCTAAACAAATGCTGCAGATCTTATCGACCGTCAGGAACGGGTTACAGAGCTTGGACGACTTGTTTCTATGCTGCCGCTGGCGAATTATACGTTGTTACGTACTCTGTCATCTCATCTCATTCGAATTGTGCAAAACTCCGAAGTAAACAAAATGAACATGCGCAACGTTGGCATCGTTTTTTCGGCAACACTGGGGATCCCTGCAGGGATCTTTAGTTTATTTTTGACTGAATTTGACTATGTATTTTGGACAGTTAGAAGCAGTCATATCGAGCCCGATCCACATGTATACCAGATTGATTATAGCCTTGGCCCTTCCCCCACACAGCCATTGCCTTTGTCTCGACCGGAAGAGTATAGAAGCAACCGAAACAGTATCATTTATGCAGATGGAGCACCTCGTACCATTGTAGGCTTGGAAAACACGATAGATACCCTTGTAGATGAAGATGAGAACGATTTTGGACTTTCCAATGATGAAGACGATCCCGCCAGCAGCGAAGAAGAACCGGAACAACTATTTTTCCGCTAATGCATTGCTTAGCGCGGGAAGCTATTAAAATAATCAAAGTCGCTCTTTTTAAAACCCCCAAATACATTGCGGTGTACGCCATTGTTTTCTTGGCACGGGAACATATGTGGATTTTATCAGAAGGTTCGATAGCCAAACGCGGAGAAATCCAAGTGATACAAAGTTGATAGCTGTCGAATTTGTGGGGACGGCGAGCACCCAAAAAGGGCGTAGAAAGAGGTATATTACCGGGGAAAATGATTATTATAAGAATTATCTCTCTTCGTTGAACCATTGCTGGTACTTTATTGGGAAGTCCTTTTTTTTATCATGTACAGAGTGAAAAGGGGGGGTCCACGTTGGATTGTCGGAGGCTCGAATTATATATACTGAGAGTCTGGTGATGAAACAGTCGAAGCGCGGTCCACTTTTCTCTCTTCTTTTTCTTTTCAGATTTACCACGTTGCGTAATGAGTATGAATAAAACACAAGCATCGGTATCACGCAAGAAAGAAAACGTATATCTCTTTGTGCCTAATCTCATTGGTAAGTGATTTTCTCGATGAAATACATCTCGAGAAAATCTCTGACGAGGTTAACATAGGCTATACGCGCATTATACTCGCTGCCGTCTCATTGTACTGTATGCCACAACATGTTAAGACATGTGCAACTCTTTATTGTATCTCTTGTTTATTGGATGCCGTTGATGGCAGTGCAGCAAGACATTTCAATCAGTGTAGGGTCGTGGGGAGAATTGCGATTGTAATGGTAGTTAATACGTACCTCACAGGTAGCAAATTTGGAGCAGTTTTGGATATGGTGACGGACAGGTTTGTGGATTGGAAATCTATATTCTCTACCGGCAGCTTCTTATGACTGTATTAGATCCACAACAACTTGTCTCCTCTGTTTTTTGTCCATCCAATACTCATCCTGGACTCTCCTATTCCAATTTCTGATATCGCTTGATTTTAGCTCACATTATATGCACATGTACAGGTAATGTCAGTGATCGCCTGGAACTTCTTGGCTAAGCGTGCAGAATTAGTACTATGACTTCTGGATCATCCAGCCATAAGCAACTTTCCGAATCTGATAGCTGGTATCTTCGCCTTTACTACAATAATAACGTAAATATGGATCCTCGAGAGGCATGCATTCTTAATGTGTATTTGCATAGATTGTTCTGTTTCTTATGTGCGCCGGTAATGAATTGTTCTTTGTGGCTCTGTACGTTCGAAAATTTTTGCCCAACGCAAACGGTAAGCACGTGGTATATGGCGCGGTGGTCCATCTTATTGATTGGCTATGTAGATCTCTGGTGGTTTACTGCTCTTCTTGCCATCAGTGGAACTGTCTGCTTTGCTAAGCAGTTTGTTAACGTAGTTCAGATTGTCAATGCAAGCAGAGTTCTAGCAAGTATCGATTTAGAGGAGAGGACAAAAAAGGCGTTGACCGCCAAAGAAGAATAAATATATTTTTTATAAAAATGGAACTAAAACTGTTAATGTTACAAGCGGTTTGACGACGTAACGAACTATTGGCAGGTTTCACGTACGTGTGGAAGCTTTATGGGTTACATTCCTGGGGGTTTCAGTTGGCAATACCTCATCAGCCGTTTCATCATCAAACATATTTCTTCGGCTAAAATAGACGAAATGCAACACTTACTGACCTTTCGCATATCTGTCAACTATACTTATATGGAATAAAAGCGCTGAAAGCGCTCATTTATTAGCGTTCCAGCCTTGATGCTGCTGCCATTCTCCCAGTGAAATACCATTATAGCGGAATCTCCACTTCAACTAGATATGAACATTCTGCAGTCGCTTTATCCCAATATGTCGGTGTTTTTTGACGAGTTATTTTGCAGCCTTTCTTTATATAGCCTTTTTCAGTCAAGACGTCACTTCTCTGTACAGTTTGACATATCGTAGCACTGCTTCTCTCATCCGTACTGCGGCCCTTTGGAGTTAGTTCTGCGCTCACAGTGATTACACTGCACACTGAGGGTCTTCGTACAGGTCAGCAGTCTCCCAAACGCTAGTATGCTACCATTGCGTTCATGCATTATAACTACTGGGTAAAGTCATTGGGTGCTTTGGAAGCGCTAGAACTTTGAAGCATGAGGCAAAAAAGTAAAATAAAATAAGATAAGAGGCTGTGTTTCCGCCTCCATGTCATTTCAGTAATGGCGATACCCCTGCTATGAAAAGACAAGAAAAAATGCATAGTATTTGGGACAGTTGATTGCTGTTTGAGGATACTGCTCAAGCTCACAAAGACTTTTGAGTTCGCGGTGTATCTCATGCTTAACGCTGGAATTGAGCAACGAACCTTGGGGACGGGAAAAGGGAACATTTTTCTCTTGAATACAGGTGATTGCTCGTTCTCTAAAGTGTCAGTTAATGTTTAGTTGATGCAATAGATTCTAGTAATCATTGAATTTGAAGTACGTTGCAGACCTGGGCTGGAAAGTACACCCTTCCACATGTAAAATCCCGGTGAATCTCCGATAATAATTATTGGAGGCATAACACTTGCCATCTTAATCAGCGCAAGTTTTGTCATAAAGAGCTTAGTAAGCGGTGCGTTGACGGATAAGGGATAGCTGACTCCAGGGATTGATCATGACATCTAATCGGTCATGCGATATGTCGAAGATGAAATCTAGCATATCCATGAGTGTAACTTAGATTTCGATAAACATGCGCACTTTTTTCAACTAAGCTGTCAGTACAAGTGTTTCAAAACCTTAATTTTCAAATAATTAAATTTATTTAGGAAGCTTCACTTATAGTTGCTTACGGTTATCCTCCTCCTGTACATTTATAATCTTTGTAACAACTATAACACTACATTGTAGGACTTATTTTACGCCATCCCCTTATCACGGGTTTGTATTCTGACAGGAACTGTAGCTATCGCTAACAAATTCTAACAGTAGGGCATAGGCATGAGTTATTGAAATCTTATTTATGTTATCTGCACAAACTCAACAATTGAGAACTGGATGTAAATACACATCAAGCACATTTACATAACGGTGAAACTAAAGGAACGGCACATTTGAAACGTCGCCAGCAATGTATTTACGACCGTTTAACTCTATCAGAATATAAAAGTAATTATCAAATATTAGATTTTGGTTTCGTATTTGTAGCTGCAAGTAAAGATGAAGAATAGAAAAGTCTTTCGACTGTATCACGTTCCAGGAAAAGGGATCACGATACTATGATGACTCCAATCTATATTTACTGTTGACATATGAGACATCCGTTTAACACTGTTGTGGCATTTAGATATGCTTCCATTGTTTCAAAGCTGCCATCCTTTTTCCAAACTTTGAGAATACATTAGCATTTAACTGAGGTTAATCTGGTATGATCTCTGATCACTTGGACAAAAGCTACAGTAAAATTCGTCGGAACGCGTCACCAAGTTTCCATCGCTCTCTTCAAAGAATCAAAACATTTACAAATTAGTTGGATAACGGAGATATTTCTACACTCTCAATAATACTGCTTTTCTTCCAATGACTAGATTCTACAGCATAAGATGTGCGTTTCTGTTCTTTACTCAGTGAAGAATCAAAGAAGACTTGAAGAAAAGAATGTGAGACGGGAGAAGTCAGCGAGAGTGAGATGAAGATTTTTATTACTCAAAGAGTCTTCTTATATATGTTTCTAAAATATGATCGGGACGCTGGTAGTGAGACATCTTGTAAACCAGTAATGACGAGAGTAAAAGTTTTCATTCAACTGAGTCCAAAGATACCAGTGGTGCGATCTCATAAGTGATCTACAATTGGTAACGAAAATAGACAATGATGGCCCTGGAAAGTCGGTAACAAAAATCAGAATAAGATTTGAGTTGCCGCAGGTCCACAGTAAAGAAGAAGAAAAACTCGTGTAACAATGAAAATTTTACAAGTTCATCTGGCGATAACTGAAACGTTATGAAAAGGATGTCGAAATACGACACTCAGAACAAAGCAGCATAACGTAATAGGACTATGGCAATAAGCTCGCAGGATTGCTTTTAGTGGTTTCCAGAATGAATGGTCTCGTACACGATCAGTAAGTTGGACCGATATCATACAAGCGATAACACCTTGGTCGTAGTTGGATTTTTTAAATCTTGCTCGAGTTTATGATAAAGGATCAAGTAATACAGTTTCAAATTATTTCCTAGGCAAATATAGTTTTGAATGTCATATCCAGGATATGTTCTAGCTACGTTTACTATTCTGCTGGTGAATAGTTTCCCTGAAAAAGGTAATCCTTACAGCTGCGGTTCTCTGTTTCCATAGATATGAGATAGGGTAAACACAATTGGAGATATCTCCATCTTTTTCAATAGAAGCCCTCTTCGTCAATGAATAAATCACGATTAATATAAGCTCCTTCAAGTGCTAGTATTGGAGGAACATGCAGTAACATTGAAGGTCTCTGAACCTGCGAGCGATCGCTACTTGATAAATACCAGATACGTAGATGATTATCCTAACAATGCTTTTTGTACACTTTGGTTTATGTATAGCTTGCTATTGTGTGTCTCGTACTGAAGTAGTAAGGTCTAAATAATGTACAAATGGAAGGGGTATGACAACCCTGTTCTTCTGTAGCATTTCTGTGCTATGCCTACACATCCAAGCTATGTATCACTTATCTGACTTTATAAATAGGGTGACTGATAACGGCTGCTAGGTCCTGCGCATCTGGAAGATATCAGCGAAGCTGGATGAGGTGTTTTCTCAGAATAATAACTTGTACGAATCCACATCCAATAGATGACGGAGTACAACGTTTCTTTTACAGTTATCCAAGTAATTGGTTATGGAAGGCGTTTGGCTACTTTTGTATCGCATATATCAGAGGCTATCAAAGCGTCAATTAGTTAATAGTGCTTGGTATTCATTTTGATCTTGGCATCGATCACCGGACATGAATGCATGAAAATGGTATTAACTCGCACTAACTATCGGTCGTATTCCTATAACTATTTTTCACTGCTCTTAAGGTTCTGTGCTGGCATCTAAAACTAAGAATTCTACATCAGTGCATTATGCAGTTTGCGTTACCGAAAAGTAAGCTGCCATAAGTTACGTAAATGACGCATTCTTCTATACAACTTCTCGTGCTCTTTTAAAAAATGAACAGCATGATGAACTTAACGATAGTGGAGTGTAAACGTTGCAACGCTAGTTAGTCGACGTGTTTCGCTCCTTCTGCGTTTTCTACGTATCAGGAGTTTAACCTTTTAGAACAAAGCAGATGGTGTTCATGCAAGTAAAAGCTGGTTTTGTTTGTAATCGCATTATGTGCTCTTACTGCGGGAGGAACCGTATAAGCAATAAATTCAGATATGTACCTTGCTTCCTGGCGGTGAACCCGCTGTGAGAAAGTATCTGACGGTCTTTGCATGCGTCCTATATAGTTGCACTGCTTAGCTATATGCTTCTTTCTTCCTCTTCCTCCCAGAACTTATGAAGCAAAACTACAAATGCAGCTACACACTGATGATGATAGCTTAGCACATAGCCTTGAATTTTCAAATTCAGGTCGGAGAGTGCTTCATTGTGACGAAAGCCTAGTCTATGAAGAAGTAAACGAATTACGGAATGCATTAGATGTTGCCACTTATACATTGAGCAGCCAACAGCGCAAGACTGGAAAGAATGCCGGGAAGTCTCGGATTCCATTCCAAAGGCAGCGATTTTAGCTATCTTTATCGAGCTTTTTGAGAGATTTGCATTTTATGGCGTGCGTGGAATTGTCCAGAACTACATACAGTATCCGAACCCTACAACCTGTAAGAAATAAAGCAACAAAAGTTGCATAACTCTGTTCTTACTTCGTTGCCTATGGAAAAGTCCCGGCAGAACAAGCAGGCGCCTTAGGTCGTGGAAGACAAACTTCCATAGCAATTGCAACCTTTTTCGATTTCTGGAGCTATTTTATGACTATCTTTCTTGCTATTGTTGCTGACCAATTTCTAGGAAAATATAAGACGATTCTGATATCGTCTTGTATGTACTTTGCAGGGCTTCTATTGTTAACTTGCACTTCCATTCCCTATTTTGTCGAGAATGGTGTGGCGTTCCCAGGTCTCATTATATCGATTATCCTTATCGGCTGTAGCAGTGCTGGCGTTAAAGCTAATGTCACAAGTCTTGTGGGTGAACAGTATGCAATATCAAGGCCCTTTGTACGTACTGTGGAAGGCAGAAATCGCTACCGAAAAAGGCGTTACGAGCATGACGGCATCGTGGACGTTGTGGATGAAAGAAACGAGAGAGTCATCGTAACGCCTCAAGCAACTTATCAAAAAATATACACTGCATTCTATTGGGGCATTTGCGCCGGTGCTCTTTTATCCGCCACAACAACAATGATCGAGAAGCAGATTGGTTTCTGGGCAGCGTATCTTCTATCCGCTAGCGTTTTTATCATTTGTATCATGTTCATACTGTTTGGCAAGAATACCTATGTTCAGAACCCACCTAGGGGTAGTATCCTGCTCGAAGCTGCCATGGTACTTAAGATTGCAGCCAAGTATGGTCTGGAAGGAGCTAAACCGAGCGTAATGCGTTCCGTCAATATCGAACTCGCAGATAGGATCACATGGGATGATGTGTTTGTTGATGAACTACGTCGTACGTTGAGAGCATGCGCTGTGTTCTGCTGGTTTCCTATGTATTGGCTATGTTCTTCACAAATGACAAATAACCTGGTACCTATGGCAGCAACTATGCAAACAGGGTCATTACGTAGGTTTCCTCACTCTACTATTCTGACTATATGTCATTCCTAATACCTGGATTCACAGCCAACGATATTATACCAAATGTTGAAACTCTGATGCTTCTTATTACGGTCCCCGTAGTGGACCGCGTGGTGTATCCTGGATTGCGCCGATTAGGATTCAACATAAGGCCTATTTTACGTATTACCATTGGGTTTGTCCTCATTGCTCTTGCGTTGATAGTAAGTCTACTTCCTGATTGCATTCAAACGTTTCCTTACCGCTTATAAAATCATCTAGTACACTGCGATAATTCAAGAAGTTATCTACAGTTCACCTCCTTACTACAGATATCCTACAGGCCAAGGAAAAAACGATGTGTCAGCTGCGTTACTAGTCCCTCTCTACGTCTTGATTGGCCTTTCCGAAATATTTGCATACTGTACTGGACTTGAGTATGCATACAAAAAGGCACCAGCTAGCATGAAATCCTTAGTAATGGCGTTATTCTTAATGACGATCTGCTTCGGCGCAATTCTTGCTTTCGCGCTTGTGCCTCTAACCGTGGATCCTAAACTCACTTATGTATTTGTCAGTCTTGGTGTCGTTATGGGTATATGCGCGCCATTATTTTACATTATTCATGGGCATCAAGACAAGACAGATGTTGAGGATGATGCAATCGGTCGTGGACGAGATATGTTTGTTACAAATACGCCATGTAACGAGCTGAAAAACATAGAAGCATAAGTGATTTTTATGGCAAACTGCAGCATAAAATAGCAAAAAACCTTTACGTAATAAGCTGATGTTTTCGGCCGGTAGATCTGTTTTCTCAATATCTGGCATATTTTCGGTTGTGTTCTTTAGCAATCATCATAGCTACAACTCCATCAAGCTTTTGGAAAGAGGCAAGATCACACTCACTTATTAGCTACCACGGTTGTTAAAGATCTTAGCCCTCTAACGTTGTAAAGTAGCTTTTTTTCGCTGGAGCTATACTTCGCATTTGTCGAGCAATTGGATCATTAATCTGAAGCTACTTTTGTTTACTTCAAATAAAAGATATACGATAATATAGTGGAACGCATCATCTTCTTGTCCCCAACCATCTTTTCCTTGTTTAATAACCGAAAAATTCCTATTCACGGCTTTCTATGTATTACCAAGAGCAAAAGTGACAATACATAGGTCTTTTGCCCTCTCATTAAGGGCGAGGCATCTTTTTGATCCGATCCACACCAGTTACGCGATCATAAACAACGCGCATATGCCTAGAAACTCACAGTACATTGACTTGAAGATATATTGTAGGAATAGTACACCTTGAAAGGAATGACACTTAAAAATCATCAACCGAGGAACGATTTGGGGTCAAGTCCAGTTATGTTGTGGCAAGTATTGTCTCTCTTTGGCTTATTCACTTCAGGCTTGAATAGGTCTACCAGCGGAGTTTGTGGTTGACCATTATAAAGCAGGTGTTCTGAATCAGAAGCCTTAAGCTTGGTTATCACATCGCAAGTTTTTGTCAGTAAAGTCTAATGCTGCTGTTAACATCACTCTCTTTTATGCCAAACATCTGCTAGTGCCTTTAGATCCCATAGAAACAGGATCGTCTCCATAATAGACCGAGTATCGGAGGGATCTGGATTGACCTTGCATTTGCTGAATCTCTCAAATTTTGCGAATTTCCCACCAGCGGTTGGCTTCATAATCCATAACCTGAGGAAATCATCTACCACAGATATCCACTCTCAGTCTAAAACCAAAAAGAAACCACAGAACGTCCCCTACCTTTACCACTTGCATGCAAGAAATACACCCTAACTTCCTCCATCCACTTCTTGTCTGCGCCTGGAAACCGTCGGAGAATCGCCCGGATCATCGAGAGACACGCAAAAGCCCCTTTAAGGTGATCGAATACATGCCTTGTTCTGTCTCGCGTGCCCAATGGACCCGTTGCTTCAAACACCAAGATCTCGACGCCAGACTTCCTAATATAAACAGTGCCATCAGCATTGTACTTCTTCTTCTCTTCCTCAGCAGCGCGTAATGGTGTCTCTCCAATTTTAAAATCGCACGCGAGAGCACCACCTACAACGCTCGCAGCAAGTCTTATGAATCTCCACAATGCGAAATGACAGTAGGATGCCTCTGATTCGTGAAGATCACATGGCATGGATCCGTTGTGAATGAGATCAGAGCTATCACAGTAAAAAAAGAGCTTAAAAGTCCCATATGTTTGATTCAGAGTACGGGCAAACTTACTAGATATGCAGTACTCGGGATATGAGAAAATACGCACTATCATCAAATGGCCTCATGACATGATCCTTCGAGAAAATCAGACCGGCACAATCAACATGTCCCTAGACGCAAAGTATGAGATGTGGAGCTGCTACTGCATCATCAATATTTACATATGATTCAGATAGAAGGGTTGCGTTGATATAATCAGCGAATGGCTTCAGGTCAAGAAACTGTGTATCTTCCTCAAGAGTTATCGCGTTATAGAGCGACTCAGGGACGTCTGGCCGCCGGTCAAAGCATTTTCCACATTCGATAATACCGAAACGCTCAAGTCTCTAAACATGTCAGAAGTTCGAGAAGTGCGAAAGATATCCATTCACTTACCGATATTGGTGAGAATCGGTAAAATCGGTTGTTTCCACGAATTTCTGCCAGATATCGCATAGGTCGTCAAGTTGCGTATACTTCATGAGGTGAGTATCGTACAGGAAACAAATCAATCACTCTTTGCCGTACTTCAGATGCATCGTCGACGTTGCTTGTCTGTTCTCCTTCTGCCTCGATGTTTCTAAAGGGGAGGCGTTCGGGCAAATAATGAGCCTTACCGTAATGTGCATACTATGGTGCAGACTTACGCTTGTGTTGGCCTTTTGGCCGCTCTTTCAATGCTATCTCCTTCTTTATGAAATAGTCAATACCAATCCCAAAGATGCTGTTGCTCGGATACCTACCCTCAGACAAAGGTCTCTTCTGCATTACCGCAACCTAATACCAGCATTATAAGATATTGAGCCAGTGGATATTCCGGATATGTCAAACTCCTTACCATTTCACCAATTTTATAGTTTTGCTTGATGTTGGAAGTGACACAGTTGACAACGACTTCGCCAGCACTATCTAGATGAATATCGTATCAAAATTGGATGTACGCATGACATACGATTGATGAACAGCACGCGACGCCGATGACGATGGCGATGGTGGCGATGGTGACGATGGTGACGATGGTGATGGAGGATCTACGCCTTTTGTAAACTTTTCCTGCGAGTATTATTAGTGTCGTATGAAGCATTATGAACAGACCTTTCTGTACCTTAAGTTTGCACCAATTATGAAGCAGCCTGGTTGCCCTTCGTCCCGCTTCGTTTTGTTCCTTGGACAAGACCTCAAGATCTCTTTTTATCGAATGCAATAGTCTGCTGTGATTGGCCTCCGGGTATGTATCAAAGTAATGGTCATATATGCTTGATGCATCCCAGATGGTGGGGCTATTTTTCCTGAAATAATCCATGGTTCACTTTGAGAGAGAAATGTACTGCAACATGAATATGACTAGCTGAGTTGTGTCAAGTTTTATGCGCGACGTTATGCGTGACTACTGGTGTAGGTCCATTCATTGGCTGTCGTTGACATCTTTCACGGCATCCTCTACTCTGGCAATCAGTCTTTGATACCGACGCAGAGTAGCTCTACTCTAACATTACTTTGGCTAGAATCCTCCTCCTATTGCTCTCACGCAAGCCGATCCAACTGTCCGGTATAGGCTGTGCTCCTTGGGAAGGTCCCATCATTCTCAATTCGATCTTACTGTAAGCTTGCGGGCACCTTGCCGTTTAGCAGTTCTACTCTAGCTAGTTCTAAGAAAGACAGGGATGGGAAGAACACCTCGATCGCATCAAGGAAATAAAGAAAGCTAAAGAAAGAGAATCAAGAGAAGCAATCAATATGGAAATGTGGAACAAAGAAAAATGACTAAACGAAGGAGCGAGAGGAGTGCAGAGGGAGTATATCAGGCTATCGACACATCTGACATCGGAGAGGGCAAAAGGATGCATGGGCAGTTGTTACACCAGTCGTGGAGAGAGAACAGCAATCATCCAGCCATAGAACCATTTGCAACTGCAGGACTGCACATGTAAAATGGCGAAGTTAAAACGTTGGAGGTGGCATTATAAGTACGGACCAAGTCGAGTTGTCAGAATGTCCAAAAGTTGAGTGAATGCTGTATACTTACGTGTCACGGATCATCTCTTAAAACGACTTCTAAGTCAAACAAGCGTATTTTGTGTAGAAACATCTTTACTATCGTAAACAGCAATCATTTCAATGAACCGTATTTCTTAGAACACTGCGAGTTGCTCGGGCATTGTATATTTACTTCTCATTTTAATCGGAAGACAATTTCTTATTTACAAAGATTCTAAACATCCGCGTATCTGCACTCTCGAAATTGCCACAGTGCCTTCTCTCAATATGCGTGCGTGTGCTTCGTTTCCTTTTTACAGACGCCATCGACGAACGCGCATTAATCTGTCCATCACGTAATACACCCCCAGACCGTTCCTCTTGAGTGGTTGTATGACAGGCCATGCCAGCTGCTTCAATTAGAGAGAGCAGATTATGCTCAGCCTGATTCTATCATATGCTTATGCATACCTCCAGCGCTGTGTTCTCGTAGCCTTAACTCAAACAAAAATTCCAAAAAGTTGAATGTACTACACATGATATACATGATTGTGCGAAGCAGGCCTGATTCCAGAGTTTGCCTAATGAATAACTCAAAAACTAGTTCTCTGCAGCCAGAAGAGCTGTCACCCAGACAGATCTACCGACGCGCAGTCAAGAAGACCTCTCCATTCCCAATCAAGTACCAGAGGCTATCTCAACCATTGCCGCAGTCGCTTTCAGCCTGAATGTCCGGTCTCCAGAGAGACTAAGGAAGCTGCCGCTCAGACAGATTGGGCGCCACGCAGGCTGATGCCCACACCCTCCACAGACTGCGCGCTCTGATGCGGTCGAGCCAGCTTGTTCTTGAAGAGGAGGCATACAGAGATCACTAGCACTGAGTATGCAAAGGCCAAACCCATGGAGCAGGCATTTCACAGAGCGCCAGTTCATCATCGTTAACAATAACTTAAGGCGGATGCTCTTATGCAGCTTACCTTGATTGAAACCTCCATAAGAAAGGCGTGCACAAAAGTCAAACACACTACATACTAGACATGGTTGTGCGAAGCAGGCCTGATTCCAGAGTTTGCCTAATGAATAACTCAAAAACTAGTTCTCTGCAGCCAGAAGAGCTGTCACCCAGACAGATCTACCGACGCGCAGTCAAGAAGACCTCTCCATTCCCAATCAAGTACCAGAGGCTATCTCAACCATTGCCGCAGTTGCTTTCAGCCTGAATGTCCGGTCTCCAGAGAGACTAAGGAAGCTGCCGCTCAGACAGATTGGGCGCCACGCAGGCTGATGCCCACACCCTCCACAGACTGCGCGCTCTGATGCGGTCGAGCCAGCTTGTTCTTGAAGAGGAGGCATACAGAGATCACTAGCACTGAGTATGCAAAGGCCAAACCCATGGAGCAGGCATTTCACAGAGCGCCAGTTCATCATCGTTAACAATAACTTAAGGCGGATGCTCTTATGCATACTTACGTCCGCTAAAAGTATCCGTAAAAGTCATAGGTTGACCGTGCAAAACTGTGTGTTCACAAGAACGTTTGATCTTTTCAGTGACGTAGTAACATCGTTCTGACACTGTGGGATGACTGTGTGACTGAAGCCTGGCCTTTTGGTTTGTACACTTTTCCGAAATGTTTGGCACACACTGCGAGAAAATTGGCACATGTCCTATTGGCACAGGTGAGCCAAATTATTACAATGGCATTTTATTTAGACAATCATCAAATTTTGAAACTGAATAGTTACAAAACCCCTTGAGATCTTCAATATAAATATTATTGCAAGCTTCAGAAATTCTGCTACTTAGAGTTTCGTTTTCCAAAAGCTTTTCCCTTTTCAGTTTGCTTTTGCAAACAGACCAAAACTGTAATAGCACGGCCCATGGCCAACGTCGCTATTAACTTACGAAGATCGGATTCGTAGGTAAAGGGGATGTGGGTGAGGAAGCGAGCTTTTAGGATGTTCGTTAGGAATGGTGAGTACCGTTTTTCTTAATGATAAAAACGTAGGGATCCTGGATTTAGGATCCCGTCCTTTTATATGAACGCGTCTGTATGCGGAGAGCAAATATATACAAATGGTATTGAATACAATATCGTCGCTATCTTAATCGTCGCTAACTATGAGCCAATCCACATACAAGGTCATGAAGACCTATCTGTAGCACCGCTACAAAAACTGCTCGTTGTGTGGCGTACCTAACACAACCCCCGTTGCTGGTCGCTCACCCTCAGATGTGGTTGGCTTCCACAAAGCCGCGCCTGATTGGCTTGTTTATTCTCAGAAATAAAATAAAAGGAAATTTCTCTCCTCTCCCTTCACCTTAGCCTTCTCAAAGCCGCGCATTCGCTGCTTATGAATAATGACTTTACCGAAGAACAGCTTCAGGAACTCCTGGAGCTGGCCAGATCCTGGAAGCTCGAGCAAAAACAAAGAGATACATCTGACGTCTATCCTCTACCGGCCGAAACTCAGGCTGACCTGAAGGAACTGGGGGAGAACACCACCAGCGAGGTCAAACGCTTTCAGAGAGCCCTTCTCCACTACGATGGAGGGAGCTGGACCAAGTCGGGTGCTATC
This sequence comes from Saksenaea vasiformis B4078, assembly GCA_000697055.1. Lineage (NCBI taxonomy): Eukaryota > Fungi > Mucoromycota > Mucoromycetes > Mucorales > Saksenaeaceae > Saksenaea > Saksenaea vasiformis. Next base: position 11,654 of record JNDT01001931.1, on the reverse strand, counting down.
AACCCCCCGTTCGTGGCAAGGCTTAAACGCAACATGTTTGAAAGTTACCAAGTTATCGTGCAGCGCTACAAGGATGCAGATAGACTGCGAGCATCTGGAAGAGCCGCCACAGAACTTTATGAAGTATTCAGCATACTTCTCGAAGGCGACGCCACTGACATTCAGGCCCACACCAGAAATCTCACCGAGAAGGTTAGACAGCTGGCAATCTTTGGCTACGCCAGTGCCAGAGTCATGGACCGAGAAACCAAGAATCTCACATCAAAGGCACTCCGTCTTACTGAGTAATAGAGCCCGAAGACGGGGATAAAGCGTTGGCTTTCTCCGAAGAAGACGTCCATCAAATCAGGCAGCAATGGCATCAAGACCAGCTCATCCGAGGAGCTGTGGGACAACGACACCAGAATGGCTATCGAGGAGGAAGACGGTCGCAACATGCATCACGATCATTCACCAAACGGGATTTTGGCAGAGGGGGAACGAGGCCCCCGTCAAAAGCTGCACGGAACCAATCCGAACCAAACCCACAATAACTTCATCCTCGTTACAGGTCAAGGAAACACCGTTGACTTCCAATCCAGCACACAGTATCCCAGCAGACGGTATCCTTCCAGGGGGCCGACTCCAGAAATTCGTGACACAATGGAAGAAGACAATATTACACAAATGGCCCATATCAGTTCTAGAACAAGGATATCAGGTGCAGTGGAGTTCCCACCCGGTTCCGTGGAACACCCGCAGCCGATCGCTATCACTGACAGAGCAGGGAGCAGTGGACCAAGCAGTACATCAATTCTTGACAGCCGGAGTTATAGAAAGGAGTCCCTCCCAGGACGGGAGGTTCCTTTCACAATTGTTCACTACCAGGAAGAGACAAAGGTTCGACCGATTCTCGACTGCACAAAAATAAAGCGTTTTATACAAGCGCACCATTTCAAGATGGAAGGTCTCCCAGCTCTCAGGGAGATAGTCTGTGATATAGGAATGAAAAGGTTTGTAGAAGAAAATCAATAAAAAGAATCAGACGGATAAATCCTTCGAGACTTGTGTTATATTCTTTATTGTATATTAATCGACCCAGCTTATATATCTTTTTACTGGCTCTTCTACAATAATAAAAATAACAGTGATCAGCGGTGCATGTTGAATAAGAGCTTTCGTTAAGATAGATTAAATGTCATGTTCGTTTAGAGTGATGATAGACATGATTGTCCTTCTGCTCTGATCACCATGACTGCATATTCATGCATGCGGATCTCCATGTCAAAGTAAAATTAAAATACGATAATCCCTGCACAGCTGCATACAGCTGTGTATAGTAATTTTGTGCAGAAGACATGATAGCAAATACTCCATATATCACATAGTCGAACCAGGCGACTGTCTGGCGAAGTTAGACCTGAAAGATGCGTACACGGTAGTGCCAATTCACCCAGCCTCCAGAAGATACCTCTCGTTTGAACATCGAGGAACAGTGTACCAATACAAGACTCTCCCATTTGGAATGAGTGTATCACCTCGGATTTTCTCGAAGATGATGAGATTTGCTCTAGGAAACAAGGAATCCGCTTAGTCTACTATCTGGACGACATCTGTGTGATAGGCAAGACCAAATCTCAGCTGCACGACCATGTGGCCATTCTCGTACGACATCTTCAGGGTCTGGGATTCCTTATCAATTGGAAGAAGAGCGTACTACAACCGTTACAACAGCAGAACTTCCTGGAAATTCAGTTAAATACCAAGACCATGGAGATCATCGCCCCGAAAGACAAGATAAACAAAGGTGGATATCCAGAAGTTTTGTAGATGAGATTGTTTTCCGAATCAAAAGATGACGAATAAATATGCAATGTTTGAGCGGCCGCCGATGTTCTAAGAGATATGATTGATTGAAATGATCGCTGCTGTACTATAGCATAAACGCTTCTAAAGAGGACGCACTCGTTTTATTTAGAAGGGGTCGTTTGAAAGAAATGACGTGTGATGTGCGAACATGCAGCATTTACTAAACTTTCGGATGTTCCGATGAGAACGACCATCCTCCAAACTACGGACGAGAGTGAAGCAGGCCCTGAGGGAGACTTACTCGTGCCGTTGGGTAGCCGGGATAATCGGCAAGATGACCAGTCTGATTCCAGCTGTAGGCGAAGCCCTGTTGCACACCAGGTTCTTACAACGCGATGTAGCTCAGGCGTTGCAGGGGAAGAGCAGCCGGCGGGAGGACCCATGTCCTCTATCCAAGGATTCCGTCAAGGACCTCAACTGGTGGCTCCAGACGGAGAGAACCAATCAAGGCCTTCCAATACATCAGGCACCGCGACCGGAACCCCAAGTGACCATCCAAGTGGATGCGTCAGACTCGGGATGGGGAGTCTACTCACAAACAATAGCAACAGCAAGATATTGGTCCACAGAAGAACAACAGCTGTCAATCAACGCAAGGGAACTTATCGCGATAAAGATAGCTTTGCAACTGCATGCACAAAAATACCGAAACTCTACCATCCATCTGATGTTGGACAATATCAGCGCAATCAAGTATGCATGGAAGGCGGGAGGGACGGCGTCCCGGCCATTACAGTTACTAGCCCTGGAAATCCAGGGAATCTGCAACCGATACCAGCTGGAGGTACATTATTCCCATATTCCCGGGATACAGAATACGAAGGCAGACGCCCTGAGCAGACAGATAGTACCACTGTACGAAAAGGCTTTGCCCAGGTGGGCGTTCAAGAAGATTCAGAAGCGGTGGAACAGGGTGCCACTCCGGATCGATGCCTTTGTGGCCCATCACAACAAGAAATTGCCAACATACTGGAGCTACGAAACGGATCCCAAAGCGACAGCAACAGATGCGTTCCAACAGACGTGGCCGAAGAAGGGACTGTACATGTATCCACCTTGGAAACTAACCCCGAAGGTATTGCGGAAATACCAACAAGACCGAGTCCAAGAGGCGATTCTGGTAACACCAAACTGGCCAACGCAGTTTTGTGGCCGATGGTGATGAAGATGACACGAGGAACGCCCTTGGTACTGACGGTTACCCGCAAATGGTCTTTAATCGCCTGGCGCTTATACAAGCGTGTCAAGAAGAAAGAGGAATAACTGAAGAACTGCAGGGATTCCTGGCAAAACAAGTCCGAGCGGGTACCAGAAGAACCTACGATGGGGCGTGGAAAAAGTGGGTACATTGGTGTGTCAATCAAGTGGAACCGGCGGATCCCAGACATTTAGATATTCAACGCATAACTCGTTTCTTATGGAGTCTGAAGCGACAGGGTACCTCAGTGTCACATCTGAAAACAGTTCGAGCCGTTTTGACGAGCGTCTTCAAGGAGTTAGCCTCAGGGAGAGGCGATCTACGAAACAATCAATTGATACATGCTTTTTTCCAGTCGGCAAGATGTAGCGAGATCACTCTATCGAATGCTGTGGAGGAAATCTGGGACGTCGAAGAGATTTTACGAGTCGTACGAAACTGGGGACTGACAGAAGAGTTGCCTCTGGCCAAGTTGCAGACCAAGACGCTGGTGCTCCTTGCGGTCGCCTCGATGTGGCAGTTACGGTCGGACCTTGGTCGTCTCCAATGGAGGGATGTCCACGTCGTCTACGAGAAGACAGGAACCCTTAGGGGAATTACGCTGATCAGCAGGGAACCCAAGGAAGGACAAGCAAAGGCGTCGAGTCGGGGACCAATTCAAGATGAACAAATGTGACCGGTATGGACAACGATTCAGTTTATGAGGTGGTCACCGGAAAAAGGGAGGTTCCACGTCGTTGCCAGGGCGTCGTCAAGGCCACGGTGTGTAAGTTGATGAGCCGCGAGTTCCGTGGGAGGAAAATTGCATTGGCAGCCAATGCAGATGTTGGTCTCCTCAGAGTCGGACAGTTCAGAAGTATTGTCACAGTCGTATTTCCGGTGCTGTTTAATTAAATAGCGATCAACGCTAGAATAGCCGCATCCTGTAGGACAACGCCAAATGGGCCGTAAGTGGTGTTTGTGAGAATGATGATAATGCCGTTGTAGAGCGCCAATATCCAAGTACCGGGAATGACAGCGAGAACAATCAAATTGTTTGCAAGTACTGATAAAATTGCGGTCATCAATAGGATATCCATCAGGACCGGGATTGGCGTTAGGTGGCACGCGAATATGTTGATCTTCGATGTACATTTGCACGCATTTGTGTTTCACAAAAGTCTCACGCGATCGGAAAGCGTCTGTGCAATTGTAGCACCGCCAGATCATTGTTAGTTTAAATTTGTGCGTTTTAGTGCAGTGTAGCACTAGTGCACGACTGGTGAAGTGAATCACAGGACATAGCGGGCACTGGAAGAATACCAAGTCGATGTATCCGTAGAGTTCGCGAGGTCCAGCGTCTGCCATTGTTGTAGCTCCGAAAAAAAAATTTTTTTGTTGTATGTCCTGGTTCCTGAGTAATGTCCTCGGAATGTCGAAATGGCGAAATGTGTTGCAGTAGTCGAAGTGACACGAGACTCGAGAGATCGATGTAAAAAAGCGTGCAGATCCGAGTTCGTTTAAGCTGGAGAGTCGGTTGTACTATAAGTTAATTACGAAAAGTGGTGCCAAAGATGGGCAAAGTGGAACGTTTTCAGTCGCCGCGAGTGATGGTGTCGAGATTTCTCGAGCAAAACGTGATCGTTTTCGAGTGTTCTTTCACCAAAAGATACCTCTTGAAGAGTACTTTTCAGGACAATAATTAAAAAAAGTATGTGTTTTTCGCGAAAATGTCAAAATGTCGTATACGTAGCGGGCCTTGATCTGAGTTGTCTTCCAAAAGAGATATAATGGTCAAACTCACGGGGGATCACAGGGAAATAAACAGAACAATAAAAGAGAAGATAAAACGGTTGATGATTTTATTTCGTTGGATTATTCTAAGCTATTTATACTATCTTCTAGTCTACCGCAGCTGGTGTCGTAGTAACTGGGTTTCTGCCTGTCGCAGTCGTTGTTGTTGGTCTCGCAGTAGAGGTCGCCGCAGTTGCCGTAGTCGTCTTGACGAGATGGTAAAGAAGTTGCGGGAATCAAAAGATTACTGCGCGACCCTTCGTTCTGATTGGCTGTCGGATTTGCAGGCACGACAAAAAATCAAAGTGTATTCCCCATCGGGGAGTCGAACCCCGGCCGTCTCGGTGAAAGCGAGAAATCCTAACCGCTGGACCAATGAGGAGCTGATATATTTAGTATGACGTCTGTCTCATTTTCAGACCTCGTCCAAAAACGCGCAAAATATCCTTTATTTGGTTATTTGCACATTAATTTTGGTCACTTTGTCTCTATTATTTGGTGATTTTCTCTTGCTTTGTTCGGCCATTCTGTAAAACATCAACATCAACGACCTATCCTCAACCCGGACATGATAGTTGATGCTGATCATTACAGCCATTGGCCTGACGACCTGTGTTTTTTTTCTCTTATCTTTCTGGTTTATCTTCTTTTTCCATTTTTCTTCTATTTCATGTTGATCTTTATTTTCTCTCTGCTCTCGGTTCCTTCCATTTTTAAGTAGTACGATTTCTATCTTTTCGATTTTTATTTTGTTCCTGTCATTCTTTTTTTTCTTTGTAATGATGTGCCCGATCCTCTGAGTTATTGTTATGTGTTAGTTAAACTGAGTCGAGTAACTCGGTAAAGGTTTAAAAAGGAAGTCTAAATGCTTGAATAATGTTATTATTATTTTTTCTTTCTTTCTTTAGAAAATAAATATTTTCAAGAAGTTAAGTCGCTATTTGTCTTGCACTAAAAAAGAAGTCTTTTTTGTCTTTTTTGCGCCTGTGTTTGGTCATCTTTGTCATTTATTGGTAACTGGAATTTACATATCAATTAGTTATAACAGCAGTATAGATGAAATACGGCACAATAGTAGTAGTGTCAGGCAGTAAAAGAAAGAAAAGGGAACGCCGTAAAAAATAAAATAAAAATAGAAGTTCTTTTGCTTTCTTTCAACTAGTAAAATGTTCGACTAATACAATAGACGTCGCTCACTTACGAATTGCTACTTACTCTAGGCTGCATTCGCTTCTTACTCTAAGCTGCATTTGCTCTTTGAAATTGAATTACCATGACTACTACTTACATTACAATGATCACTTACTTCCTTCGGCATGGCACAATTGGTAATCAGGAAAGAAAAGAATGTAGCCGCATTTTTTATTGTCACTGAATATGCTTAACATACTACTAAGTGTCTCGAGAATCCGGCTATCACATTTGCATCTTTAAGGTCTTCCCGTCATCTGTAGTCAAAATTTCAACTAACCTTATATAGCTGCTGTAGTTATCGATAGTGCGGTCGCAGGCGTATCTACAAACGCCACAAGGATGGGACACACCTCCTTACTGCTACTTTAGCGAATAAAAAACGAGTACATGGTACCTCTTGTAACACTGCTCTTCCTACTTCAGGCATGAGGAGTTACGACCACCTTGAGTACCTGAGCAGTAGCATCTCGTAAGCATATTCTATCATGCATGACATGACATTACCTCGTTCAATTTGTACAATGCGACTGCACTGGTTTCTCCAGTGACGGATAGTGTCATCTAAAAGCTTACTTTAAATAGAACATAAAGCATACACAAATAGATTCCTTGAAACAATTGCACTACTCGCGATCATCTTTTTCCAACAACGCTTACGTTGGTTGATTCGTGGGTCTTTTTCTACGCTAGTTGAAACATCATTATCAACAGTAGAAAATAAGTTTGGCCTTGATGTGAATAATTTCAACGCAAAAAAAAAAATTTAACGATGGCGTTGCATGTTAAATGCAGCCCATCGTGACCCTAATGGTCGAGTCATGAGCGCAACAACTCAATGCAACAAGCCAATCACATTTTGCGTAAAACGCGTACTTTTAAATTTTGGTTCATCTGTGTCCAGCCCGTACTCTTTTATTCCGGTTATGTCCTCTACGAAACAAAAGACTGATCAGCTTGTCCGAGGACATCGCAAGGAATCTGTACTTTTGACACTAACTGAGCTGCAGGACCTTCGAGGTATGTTCATTGCTGACGAATAAGCCATGTCATACTCATGTTCATTGGACAGCTCGACAACGCACATTCGAAGGTGCCTATTGGCGAACGGCTCTTTCAGCATTTTCTACAGGTCTTCTTATCTTAAAAATATTTACTCGTGAGTTCTACAAAATTGGTATTACATTCTTTGTATTTGGACTCGCCATGTTAGCCATTGCCTTCTGGCGTCGACGTTCTTCTTTCGATGTTTTCGATGTTACGGTGCCCTTTAAAACAAGCGGCAACTGGGTGCTTCTTACAACGATTGTTACTATGGCAGCATATATTGTGTTATTGGTCCTTCTTTGGAAAATATAGCCCTATACCCAACTTCTTTTTTTTTTTTTTTTGGTCTTCAGTGAATAGGTGATTGCAGGTTTTCTTTTCTTTCTCATATATACTTATTTTGTTGTCAGATTGTGCATTTTCAAGAAATGGATCCATGCTATCTTCCTATTTTTGCAGTACCACCGATAGGCATGGAACAGTTAAGGTAGATGCGGGTTTCACTTATCCTATGCCTGAGCAAAGCAGTCAAATGTCATGCTTCACACAGGATCATCTTCATAGTTGACAGTGTTAATCACTACCGGAAGGGGCAGGGGTTAAGAAAAAGAAGAGGGTCAGTCCAAAGAGCAAGGGATTCAGAAATTGTGTGTGATTTTTCTGTCAATCCGTCTTGCAGAAAAAAAAAAAAGAACTTGACGTTGTCGTTCCACCAAAAGCGTACAAAATAAAAACGTGCTTAACCACTCCGATCCACAGCTTAGATAACATGTCAGTTTCTGTTGTTGTTATCGTTCGAACCGAATATTTGATTACCAACACGTGGCCATTGGGCGACCCACTTCCGGACGGAACCAATCGGGTACGGTGGGGGTGTCCATGCTGGCGCTGTTTGTGACGCTGATTTCCGCGCTGAAGAAGTTAATTATCCTTCTACTGGGAAATACCTACTTCTTCTCATTTTGTTGACTATCAACTCGTGTTCTAAACCAGAACGAGGCAATGGACGAGTGCAATATTTCTGATTATGAGGATGCTCGCCATGGAAGTGATTGGGAAAGTACCATGTATGAGAGTAGCAGTGATAATGAAGACCCTTCCGACGACGACAACCGACAACGTTATTTTGATCCGACACAAATCACTGCCTCATTGCCTCTCCTTCCTTTCAAAAATCAGGTGGGAGGCCATGCGCCATTATTCCGGTTTTCCAAACGCGCCATTTGCAAACCAGTGTCGATAGAAGAAAAAACCTTTTATGATAAGCTCGAAGAACGTTACACACCGCTATTACATTTTACTCCACGTTATTTGGGAACGCTCAATGTAACCTATCGGTGTGTGTCGAATGAGGATCCCACATTGATACCAGTAGTTGTATTTGAAAAGAACAAACATCTTCTACGCGATTGGCGAGCGTGCAGTAAAGGCGCCCGCAGATTATCATCATCATCGTCGTCGTCATCATCGTCACTATCCCAGCCAAGAAGAACACGATCAAGAACATTTCAAGAACAAGTACTACGGGAAGTCTTTTCACCGGATGCATTACGTGAACGTCTACGGCAGGTAGACAATTGGCAAAGGCGATCGCCAGGCCGACGGTCGGCCGATTCAACCTTATCCCACAGTTTTTCAGATGTATACGAAAAAAATTCATGGAAAATGTCACATGGCGGTCGTTCAGCCCCGGTGTATGGCGCAAGCTTCCAGCAACGAGCTGTGACAACAAGGCCAGCAATATCCAGACGAAGTATCACTGTACCAGTGATGGACACAGAATCTGGAGACGATGAAATTTTCTCCATGGATGACGTTGGTGGTATAGAGAGGAGCAAATCAAGCGATTTACCAGTCATTGAAATCAATGCGAATATCCTTTCAAATTCAAACGAGCCAACCAGTGACACGTCAGAACGAAGAAATAATCCGTGGTCTCTCTGTATGCTGGAACGCATCCAAAACATATCATCCGATACAATGAGTCAGTACATTCTACTGGAGGATCTGACAGACGGCGTCAAGTATCCTTGTGTGCTTGATTTAAAAATGGGAACCCGACAGTACGGCGTGAACGCAACAAAGGAGAAGATGAGAAGTCAAACACTCAAGTGTGAATTATCCACAAGTAAGGCATTAGGTGTTCGCATTTGTGGTATGCAGGCAAGTAAAAAGAATGTAACAAGCAAAAACCATGTGCATGCATTAAGGTTTCCTAGTAGGTATACAAAGCGGACAAAAATGAATTTTTCTTTCATGACAAGTACTACGGCCGATCGTTGACGCCTGTAACATTCAGAGATACGCTGGTCGACTATCTTGACAATGGTAAAGGTTGTCAGACGCATCACATACCCGCTATTATTCGTAAATTAAGACATCTTGCGAATATTGTGAAGAGCATGAACGATTCTCGGTTCTATGCATCTTCATTACTGATAATCTATGACGGAGATCCAGGAAATCAACGCGAGATAGATATCCGTATCATAGATTTTGCAAAATGCGTCACGGGTGAGGAAGTGCAACTGCATCGCGACGAGTACCCATTTCCGCCGCGACACGAAGGCCCTGACAATGGCTATCTACTGGGTCTCAAAACACTGGTGGTTTGTTTCGAGTGGATCTACAAAACTTATGGCAGCGGATCGGAAGACATCTCCGTGAAGCCTGACAACGTATTCAATGACATTATTTATCCAGGAAGTAGCGACGCTTATGCTCCATTCCTTTAATACAAATCAACAGCAAATCATTGTAGTATAAAAAAAATTCACAATGTACAAGCTCTATTCCGTATAAGAAAAGGCGAATAAAGGGTTGGCTTTTTTTTAAGCGTGCGGAAACCAAGTCCTATTATATAAAGTAGGCTTGACGGAGGGAAAAATGGCGTTGAAGAGCAAGGGAATTTACACACACGCACACACACACATACAGTGTATCTTTTTACTTCATTTACATCTCGTTGGAATAACCAATCACCTTGGTGAGCTGCTCAAACTTGATGGACTCTCTCACAACAACAGCTTTGACCTCGTTATCCTTGTTGATCGGGATGCTCACAACACCATCCTTCTCTTGCCATTGTCGTTCCTCACAAAACTTCTGGAATGCAGATCCAGACAAGGCTAGGTACGAGGCCAAAACAGTGGCGTTAATCGATTGATGCGACATGGCAACGACGTGACCAATCACTTTACGGATGGCATCATCAAATCCAACAACTGTTGCGGTCAACTTTTTGTACGTCTCATTGCCCTGGTATGTTTCCCAGAACTTAGCATAGCGCGATTGTTCCAGAAGTTGCTGCAACACGGTCAACTGTTGTACTGATTCCAGAGACTTTGAAGAAAAAAGGACATCGAGTTCAGTGTTCATCCACGAAACAGCTGCTTACTTACCGCCTGCTCGGTCAATAAGTAAAGGCAGAGATTGAAGTCAGGAGCGGGAACAACAGTCAATGCTTTGACCAGAATGTTCACGATGACGGGTTCCTTCGCTAATGCTGGGTTGAATTGATACCTTTTTTCCGCAAATGATGAGCTGGATGATGAAGCATGCACGTCATTATCTTACAATTTCAAAACAGCCAGATTAGCCATCAAATCGTATTCGCCATTCTTGCATTGCTGGGACAAGTATTCCTCCAAAATCTCGACATTTTCGGGGTTGTAACGTTCGACACCGTCGATTAAGCTCTGGATAGCTTGAGGACGGTTGGCAGTTGCTGTGGCCATGGCGTCTCTGATAATGGATGGATGCAAAATAGAAGGATGCACGTATTTTCCTGAAAGCAAAGTCGCTGTTTTAATTGAAATCGCATTGTACCCAATATTCTGGCTCCGCCAACGAGTCCATTCTCGGCTCGCCTGCGGTGTCTGTGGTGTTGTGCGCCAATGAAAGTTGCCTGTTAATCTTTGGAAACTAACATAAACGAATGAGAACCTCTTCTACTTAATCTTCGGATGTTAAAGACAGCAAATAAAATCGCTCAGTTAATCTCCGGACTTCTATGGCAACGGAGCTCCAAAAACAAGCTTGCTTCTTGCTGTCAGCTATGAACACCCCGCAAGAACAACACAACGACCACATGCATCATGAAGAAGTATTCGCTTCCGTTGATGCCAACGTTTCAGAGGAGATTTTTGAAAAAGAAGAGCTAGTAGCAGCAAAAAATGAGTGGCGAAATGAGGAGATCTGCCACACCACTGGTGTAACGACAACCGGTAACGCTGCACAAGAATCTGACAGGCCGATAAGTTCTTACTCTTTGTTTCATCACTGTTAAATATTTTTCAAGACAGTAAAATGGAGGGTATGCTAATATACGAGTTGCACAAACCAACTCCTTTTCTTAAAAACGCCTAATCAGTATTCTCTTGATCTAGCGCTGTTGTATTACCCGTGCCTAATCTGCCTTCTGGATCCTGAGCCTATCTATTCGAAATATTCAAAACAAGAAAAGATCTTATGGTCTGGATGACCGGTTCCTGGTCAGAGGACCCAATGACAGAGAAAATGACACTTCTTATCATTTTCAATTGGTACCAATGTGAAAGTTGTAGAAAGATATCTCTCGGTCACCGTCGCATAATTC